>VWZO01012018.1:41489-94441 GCA_013396975.1 Bucco capensis
AATCCGTGCTGACTGCTTAGGATCACCTCTTTATCTTGTATGTGCCTTAACATCCCTTCCATGACTATCTGCTCCATGACCTTCCCAGGCACAGAGGTGAGGCTCACTGGCCTAGAGTTCCCTGGGTGGTCTTTTCTACCCTTTTAAAGATGGACATTTTAAGACAATAATGGCATAACTAGTTTCCTTAAAAAATATCAATTTAATCAGAGATAAAGCTTAATAACTTTCAAAGGAAAAGCCAAACTGAAGAGTTAGTTAATAAAAATCCTTAGTTTTGAACAGGCTTTTTAAAACTTAGGCGGAATGACTGTTGCTCTAATAAATCCCTGATGTTATTCTGCAGATACCTTCATATTTATGAAGGAATAATGAGGATAATGCCTTTCTGTGATTGTGGTGGGAAAAGTGTGGGTCATAGATTCCAGCAGAAGGAAGAAAGTAAAGGCATGAGGGAGTCCACTGTAAGTCTCGAAATAACTTAATCTAGGCTCTCATCTTTAGAGAGAACATTTTAATTTAGAGTTCCAACATCAAAGACCATATGAAATCATCATTTCTTTGAAAATCCATATTTAAGGACAAGAAGATAGTGGTCAAAATCCTTAAACTAATTAGTACCAAACACTCTTCCAGGCTGAACTTTACCCTAGGATCAAATTACTGAGCTTAAGCTAGCAAGCTCTTAGTCTGATTTCAGTGTGGGCAAAGGTGAACTTGTAGTGATGAGAATCTTTATCATCTCCATCCTACACTGCATTTGCAGTCTGGGTCCATACTTTTCCTCTTCTTTTTAATTATTTCATTATTATTTTATTTTTTATTTCTATTCATTAAATAACATTCCTGACTTGCTACTTCTCATTACATAAAAACAAAAATTAAAAATAAATTAATAACTCAGTTTTCCATTCTGCAGCAGGGAACAATCTGTTCCTGTACTTCATCATCAGTTGTAATTCAGACAGCAGACTTTACCTCCATCCCCAAGAGAAAAGGATCATTCCTGGTTCTTGCAGATATAGGTCTAATAGTAAGGCTGAAGAGGATGATTGTGACTGTCCAGATCATTTCTCACTTAGGATTTCCAATGCTGTCAGGAAAAATATTCCCAGATGAACAGGAAGGACAGAGAAGGACAGAGGTAAGAGGACTAGCAACTAAAGAGATCAAAAGCAAAAAAATAGGAAGGTGATAAGGGACTGCTTATTTACAGATTTATGAGCAGCTGGGGAGGATGATCTTGCCCTAGACTAAGTAAGAACTATTGAGTAAGGAAGAAGTATGTCCACGACACCCAGCTGGAGTCTCTGTTCCCTTAAAACTCGACTTTTAAACTCAGAACTTGAAGTAAAATTACGCATTGCTACATTAACTTCTTTAGGTCTCTAAGATAGCTTGATTTAGAGAAGATAGTAGTTGTAGAACCTGTGCTTTTAAGACAGCATGTCCTACTAGAGATTCATAACTGTAACTGTGAGGAATATTTGGTTCATTGGGTAGGATTTTTTTCTTTGCAGATTTCTATAAAATAAGAGGCATTTCTTACATTAACATATTGTAATGATTAAAAATTCAGCTTTGACTTCAATAAATATCTATCAGGATTTGCAGAAGAGACATTACCATTGACCTTATCATCTTAACACAGTCAGAGAGCTCTACTCCCTTCTTATACTCATGTAATTTGAAGACTATTGCTATGGCATATGCTATAGAAGCAGCAACACAGAAAACAAAAGTCTTTTAGTTTGCAAACAAAATGGTGCTGCTGACAGACAGAATTGCCAGAGGTAACTAGTTTACTATATTGCATACAGGCTAAAACATAACTGCGAAGAAAACAAATAAAAAAATCTTTTCTTCTAATGATATTAATGATATATAATTTCCAGTTCATTTTGCAAGCGTTTAAGCCTAACAGTAGTCTAAACATCAGACTTGTACAGTGACTACGTTTCTGTAGGAGAAGTAAATACATTTAAAAAAAAAAAAAGAGCAGAAAATATTATGAAATGGTGCTTACTGTAAAAAAAGACCCTGACACTTCCATTGTTTGGCATTTAAAATATAAATACTAGTGTAGTTTCACTATGCCTTTGAATGAAATGACAGTGTGAGCTAAAGGAAAACAAACTCCCTTCAGAATTATTTATCAGGCTACTGATACTCTAAAGTATTTTCTGAAATTTAAAATACATTAACTAGCTTTTTACCCTAGTAACTCTACCCCATTTTTTTTCTTCACATGGATATTCTTGGCCTACTCTGGACAGTTAGATGGTTGGACTTCATGGCTGCACTGGCTTCCTTGGTGATCTTTGTTATATGTCTGCTGTGTGGTGAAGGTTTTGTGGAGATCTCAGATGAGAGACATGAAATTCAGGAAGTCTGAAGCCATAAGGTTTTACCCACATTTCAGTGCTATATTGTCATATATATACAATTTGCCCTCTGTCCACTCTCAGGTTGGTGCAAATATAAGCACATTTTGCACTTAACAGGCAATTAATTGGAGTCTTTCCAAATGGAGTTATCCCTATTTTGTATTGGAGATGATGGCATCTCTTCCCCTATGCACATTGTGACAATCATGCATATCCATTTGTAAAGATCTCATTTAAGCCTTGACCCTCTCCTCAGAGGTAACACAGACTGCCACTATACAGCTCTTCCTTGTGCTTTGTGAAGGTCATCTCATGAAAACCAAACTAGAAATCCCACTTCCCATTCTTTTTATTACACAGTCATTCATATGATGTACATGCTCACCGGTGATTAGAAATTTTACATGGGGGAAGCCATAATGTCTACCACCATAAAGTAAGACTGGAGATTGATAATATCTGGGCACTCTGGAAGCTAACAGTTTAGCACTTTGTCATTTTATATAGTAGATTATACCTGAAAACAAATCCAGGACTTGGGCCAGATTGTCCTACCCATACTGAAATTTTCTGGAGTACCACCTTGAACACCACTTTGGTGAAACCTGATGCTCAATGTGGGGAGGAAGATTAGAGATGTTGAGTTGTCAACCCAAAAGAGAATCTCTGAACAAGAGGCACCATCTACAGGGGAACAGTCTGACACTGACTCAGATCTGTCCTTGTGCTACACAGCTGCCATCTGTGCAAAGCATGCAATGCATGTTGGTTTGACTACACTTGAACACAGCCTTGTAAAAGAGTATTTCTGTTCCTTCTCATTCTTGCTGCCCGTGTCCAGGAGCCCTGGGCACAGAGCAGGAGTTCTCTGTGTTAGCTGTTATACAAGTGCAGGTTGAAAGAGACCATCTCTGCCTAAAGAAGCAGCAGCAGATGTGTACAGATCAAACACAAGAAAACAATGAAATCAAATGACACAGAGACAAAAATCAGTCAGTGAACTAAGATGTTCTTTGATTTTACCCTTTGATTTTTAGCTAGAACTAAAAACAAAACAAAACCCCAACACTTGTTCTCCACTCCCTCTATCCAACTCACAATCTCACACACTGGTCCAAAAACCATCTTCAAAGACTAACTTCATATGAGGCTTTTGTCAGTTGTGTGCAGATGAATAGTTACTCCAGTATTTATTCATCTTACTGAAGATTAATTTTCACTTTTGGGACTTAGCTTTCTCACTTTGCTTTCATGTCTTTCATTTTCCACCAATGCAGGCTTGGCTTCCTGACTAACAATGTGCCTTCTAAATACATCATCACCACCCAGTATATACTGTGGAAACTTCCCTGAAATCAAGGGTAGGATGACACTGCCCTACAATGGGATTCCAAGTTTTTAATTTTCAGCCTAACATATCAGCCCTTGGATTCCCTGTCAATTGTACCTCTGTGCAACTGTACCTCTGGCCCAGTCAGTCTAAATTAAAAACAAGGGGTATGAAGCATATGAGAGTCTAGTTCTCCAATTAGCAGGATTCCTGATGGAACTTCCAAATGGTAGACACTATATAAAATTCTCTATTGATGCACTAATGCACATTAGAAATCAAAACAGAGTTAATTCTTGGGTTCAGAACATAATTTCTCCTAGCTTTGCATATTTCTTTTTTTTTTCTCATGATAAGATACCTTCTTTCTTGAACACAACTGTGGAAGACATAACAATAACAATAATACAATGATCTGTGTTTTATGAGTTTAGTGGCTAGCATTTAGTTAGCCAAACATTCATCAAATGGCTCCTGAGCTCTTCTGTAACATATTTGTCCATTCAGGACATGTATGTCGTATCTCAAGTTTCACAGCCATCATAATTGAAGAGTAACTACTCATTTCCTTGAGGATGCAGTAGTGAAATAAAATTTGCTGTAAGGACTGGAGACCTCTTTCTGTATGAGTAAGCTGTTGGCCTGGAAAGGAACAGAGGGAAGCATGTGTGTTAGAAGGAATGCAACTTTTGCAGCAATTTCTGCATTGCAAATTACCATGCTCAGAACAGAAATCTCTCCCACCACCCTGCAAGCCCCACCAGGCCTTTTAAAAAAAATATAAAAATCTAGCAGAATAATCACATATGGACTAACTCAGTCAGAGAGTGAGCCCTATTCTTTAGGACTCCTGCTACAGAGCATTTCTGTTCCTTACTGCCTATAAACTAAGGGAGGACCATCAGGCTTAAATGATGTTTCCTGTCTTTGCTCAAATACTAAGAGAGGGTATGATGTGTCATGCCTGGCAAATGCCAGACTCCCACAGACTTCTGGCTGTGTGGCTGTTAGGAACACAGCATCGTGTCCTCACAGTTATTAGCACTGAAATATGTGGGGTTTTTAACCGACCAGAAAAATGATCCTAGAGAAACTAGTTCTCAATATCTATTACACTGGGAGTGAGAAAAGAGCTACATTTTAAAACCACAAAGGGTAATTCGGGCACAGGTGATCACTTCTACACATGCAGTTCAAACCATGGTGGCTCATCCTTTCCATAGCTCAGCAAGAGCTGATATTTCCTTTCCTTTTCCCTCTCATGACCTGATGCGCCCATAAAAGTAAAACTCATATTGTGAATAATAGACCTAAGAACTGATACGATCAGAAAATGTGTATTTGAACTGAGCTGGAAAAGGGTTGGGGGCAAATCCACCACCACAAAAGTATGGGTGGGGAATGGCAGGATGATGTTTTATTGAAGGCATAGTAAGTTACTTCTAGAGATGTGCCTGGGAGCTTCTTGAATTTCTTCATTACCTGCTAATGATGGCATATGGGCTCTTCTCTTTGCCAACATTTGCTATTTGTCATATTAAGATGTAACTTAGGTAACTTTCACTCTTGTGTACCAAGTGAAACAGACTAAATGGTTATGGGACACATAACTACACGTTTTCTTACAAAACCTAATTCAGCAGGATCTTGTACTACTGTGTGTTAACTCAGGCTAGAACCTCTATGTTCGGTACCATGTGACCAATTGAAGGTTATGGGCAACTTTTTCGTAAATACAACATTATTATTTTTACAGTTTTCCAGATACCCATTGAGGGTATAGATGCAACAGTAATATATGCTAAGGAACAAAGAACTTTAGTCTGTTGTGTTTTTAAAAGCTAAGCTTACATCTAAATCTATTTCCATTTCCCTCTAGAACCTGAGCAGCTTTTTATGTTATATTAAACATTAGACAAATAGGGTAGATCTAATTAAAAGTTGAAGAAATGTGCTTCCCTTAATTGAATTTGTTACAGTTACATTTTGCAGACTAATGTTAATCAAAGTTCCAGTTCAGAGTGGATAGATCAAGAGAATTAAGTTAACCCTTGCGTGTCCTTACCTGAACACTCTGCTCTCACCTAAGCCACAGACGCTAATTTCGACCCACCGCTCGGTCTCGACTGCCCGGGACGGGCTCAAGGGCCCGCCGCAGCGGGAGCGCCGCGCACCACAGGCTCGCCAAAAGTACCGAGTACCGGAGGAGCAGCAGCAGCGCCTGGCGGGGGTGGCCACCGCCCTGACAGCCCGGGGCCAGAGCTTTGCCTAGGGAACCCAGGTTACCCGACGGCCGCCGTGTCTGTGGCACAGCGTCTCCTGCCGCCCGTCGTGGTCCCCGCGGCAGCCCCGGTGCCAGCCCTGGCCGCCATGCGCGGGGATGCCCTCCTCCTCCTCTTCCCCGCCCCCCCCACCACCTCCCGCCGGTACCCGGCCCCGCCCGACGGGGCGGACAGGGACCGCTCGGCCGCGGGATGGGCGAGGCCGGCACGGCGGCTCCACCCATGCAGGGCGACAGGCGATTGGCTGGCGGCGCTCGTCTCCCCGCCCCCTCAGCCAATGAGGGCGGTGGGCCGGGGGTGATGGGCTGCCTCTCGCGGGAGGGATTCCTGGAGACGCTGCAGTGTGGCGGCGCNAGGGGGAGCCCGCGCCCCCCACCCCTGCGGTGCTCCACCGTTGCCCCCCGCCCCAGCTGCGGTAGTGGGGCGCCGTGCGCCCACCCGCCGTCCCTCTCTCCCTGCCGCTGCCCGGAGCCAGCGCCGAGGCGGCCGCTGGGCCAACTTGTTTCTCTGGATTTCACCTGTCTGACACCGTCGCGGTGTCCCCGCCCTGGGCAGGGTGGTCTGCCCCTGCGGGCGCCTCGGCTGGGGGTGGTGGGGAAAGGCTATGTGCTTCCCTCCGCCCCCGAGCGCTGAGTTCCCCTCCCGTCCGCAGGCAGCATCTAGTCATTTGTGTATCCATTTACAAAAAGCATTTCCTGCGTTACTTTGAATGCCTGTCGAGCTAATGCATTTTCTTTCTATGCAATTTCATTTTGTGTCCTCGGACGTTATTTCCTTCATCTCTTTTAATACCTCTTGCCTCGCTTTGATTTTTGAGTATATTATGATCTGGTTTATATGCACACAAGGTACAGATAGGGGATCAGCACTGTTTAAAAGTTAATTTTGCCTATCAAACTCTACTTGGGTACTTGGTAGTAAGAAAGTGGCAATGAATGCTATTATGTCTTTTGTTTCTAGTCTCCTGAAATAAAGATATCAAACGACTACCAGCTTCTGGTAGTCAGTATAGTAAGTAAATTAAATGTAGTCATTGAAATGAGCCTTTATGGCACTTTCAACAATCTGTAATTCAATCATCTCTGATACAAGCTGCCTTTTGCTATTATTCATCAGACCCAGCTGAGTGATTCCTGTCAGATGGGAAGTGGTAGAGAGAAATCTCTAGGTAGATGTAACTGAAAAGCTTTCCAAGTGGAGCTCTAAATGAACACAGAGAAACACTTGGCCACAAGCTCAAGACAGATGTTAGCATGCGAATAAATCATTTCTTTTGATTGTCCAGGGGATGTCAAGCCTTATTTTCCTCATTTGATAGCCATTTGAAGGTGGAGAAGGAGCTCTGTGTTTATTACATTGTACACTCAATGGAAAATGCTATAGTGTGATAATATGTCCCTTTCACTGTCTCTGAAATAATATTTTCTGTACAAAGGTCAGTAGAGTAATTGTAGATACACATACATGTTGTAGACTGCAACTAGACTACTAATCAGCAACGGCAACATTGATCCTCTGAGCAGCTATGCCGTGTGCCATCATCCCTGTTACATGTTAATCTCTTATGCACTGTTTAAACTGCCTTCTTGTTGGAGAGAGTTACTTCATCCTAAGAAGCGGAAGATGATAGTTGTAGACCCAAGGGGAGACTCCTTTCCCTGGTAGGTTGACATCTAGAGTTACAGATGAGCAGTTGTTTTAGGAAAATACAAGGGGAGGGGGAGCTTTTGGGTACAAGGACAAGTATGCATCAGACTAAATTGCTTTGTGAAAATATAAAATGACATCTCCTGCCATGCTTAAATAAACCTGCTCGGGAAAATCGTATGGAGATTCCACGTGTGTCTGTAGTAATATTTTCTTGTCTGTCTTGGAAATAAACGACCTGATTTTATGTTTTAAAGTTGAGAAGATGTATTTTTTTTTTTTTCTTCCAAGGTTTTTGGAATTGTGGTTCTGTTAGTAGTGTCTGAGGGGAATATACATTAATGTGGTCTGTTACTTGGCTTGTGGTATAGTTGCTCAAAATTTGTATGCATGCAATTCATAAATTGAAACTATATAGCTTAAAAACATAGTGCAGGCAGCTTGAGTGAGAAGAGATAATTTAAAAAAGAACCACAGGGCAGGAGATAATGACATACTGTAGGAAATAATCATACTCCTGCACTTGCAAAAGCATGAAATGTTCCAGTGTAGCCATTTCATACAAGCCCAATTTTCCTTCACATTAAGAGTGCCTAAGTGAGCCTTATTAATCTTTGATGTAAAAGATGCTAAATCCATTTCAAGGATTGATACTGGAATTTAAAGAGGTAGCTCACAGAATAAAAGTGCAGTTCTAACAGTTTCCCCAGAACAAATGTGAATATAATCATTTACCCATGTATGTGATAGCAGTGCATGTGGGGTATAGCTTTCTCTGTAACAGATGGGGGAGAAGCCTTTAAAACCACAGATACGAAACAGTCTGTGATTTTAAAATCTGAAATGTTCATTTACCTTAATCATAACTTTAATCAGATATAAGAGCCCCAAAGATGGTCAGTGTCGGTCAGCGTGGCAGTTGAGAAGGTGTGAGAAGACGGAAGGTTTTGTTAGTCAAACGGGGGGGGAAATCTATGCTTTTCCAGCTAGCATAGAGAGACCAGAAACATAAAATCAATTTTTATGGTCTTTTGGTAGGGTTGGCTGTGATAAGTAAAGAGAAGGAACAGCTTAGGATCTTGGCAAAAGTTTTTAATCCACTCAGCTGTACAGAACTAAGTTAATTGATGTTTCCTTGCGTGAAAATGAAGCTCTTATTTAGCATATCAGTCTTTTCTTGTTCATTCAGCAACCTGATTACAATTTAAAAAAATACTTATGTGAATGTGTGTGGTTTTATATTTATATACGCATTTAAACACAGAGATAAAGTCTTACTGGAACCATATTCTGAATAAAGAGTGAATGCAACCTCAGTACCTGCTATGGAAGAGACATCAAAGTTTGCAATACAACTGAAAAGGACAAGAAAACATTTCTGCATATCCAGAAGAAAAGCATGGAGGAATTACTACATATCAATACCATGATCTCCTTCCCTTTGCTGGTGATGCCCATATAACTGTGTAGAAATACTTCATCATTTGATTTACTTTGATTCTTTATAGAATGTTTATTTTAAATATTACTTGTTGTCTAGGAAGAAGCTTAATTAGAAGTACACATGAGGGAGGCTTGTTAGCCAGCTATGAGTTTGTTTATTGCTGACATTTCTTTAAAATTGTTGAGGTTAAAATGAAAGCATTTGCCAGATTGAATAAATAACGCATTATGTTAACAAATATTTCCAGGATTGTTATGTACAAATGCTGTCTTTGCTAGAATAGGCTTTACTCCTTCCTAATACACCCCAGTAAGAAGGGGGATTAGGAAATATTGGTTATACTGTTATATCTTTTACAGAAATACCAGATACCAAAGCAGAATGCATTAGAAGGAGGACAACTGAGAAGGGCTCTAGATGATTTCTTTTGGTGAGGGGATAAAAGCAAGCTAGAGGCAATCTCTGTCAGGGACTGCATGGAATAGCTGAGTGATTTGTAAAAGCAATGTGTAGAAAAAAGTTATCTGGTTTAAATATTTTTTTTTTCCCTGAAGCATGTAATGACCAAAAGCTAGATAGGAGCTGTAATAAAAACGTCTCTTGAAGTATTACTTTTGACAAATGTCTAATGAGAGTGCTTTAGAGGCTGACTGTTTTTATTCTCCATCCTTCCCCCCCACAGCGACTTAGGCAGCACTACTTGGGTCTTCTGTTTACTATAAATGCTTACAAGAGTTGATTATTTTTGTTACACTGTTTTCTTATCACTATTAGTTTGGAGATATTTCCCCAGAAGAGCTAGTATTGAACAATTCTCCTTCTCTGTCCTAGAGGGAGTGGTGTTTCCATCTTTTAAATTCTCAGTGGTTTGCCTACGTGGTATGCCACTTCTGTTTTCTCTCAGCATTTTTAAGGATGGCTAGAAATGTTGCAACACGAAGTGTAAAACATCTCCTATGTGGAATAGTTATCAGACAAGCTACTAATACTTATGATTCTTCTAAATGGAAGACTGTACAAATTTTAATAAGTGTCATCAGAAATTATCCTATTTATTCATTATTCATCAACCCTGAATAATGTCAAGAAAATAAAATTTTACATAAAGTAGCTAAAAACAGTTTAGTTCCTTTAGTGATGGTGTCTGTAAGCTTCCTGGGCCCTGTTCAGGATTTATGGTAGTAGCCACATGTACTATAGTAGCTCTTACAATAGAACCGTGGTTGTAGTGACTAGGTAGTATAGCATCTCAAATACATGAGAATACATGCCTTGGAGCTGCTCAGTGATGAGTTAATGATGTTGAATAAAAACTGATTTACAAGTTCTGATTTGTACCTTTGTCTTAAGGGTATTGCTTTTTCACATGTGTTTGAAAAAAATCAGTGAAACAGGTGCAATGTGGGAAAGCTGGTAACCATTACCCAGCTGGGCTCAGAAACAAGATTGCCTGCAAACTCCCTCATCTCCATTTGTTTGAAGAACCGTATGAATATGGCAGTTGAAAAATAGTTGATGTGCTTATGTGAAAATAAAGATTCCTTGATAAATGTATTATCTGGTTCAGGACTCTTGTCTCTAAAGTAATACTTTTTCTCAAAAATTTGTGCACATCCATCCTTGGCAGGTGGATCTTAGACCTAACACTTGGAACATTTTCTGACCACTTGGAACATTTTCTCACCGCTTGTAACATGCAGTTTTGCTTGTTTTTTACTTCTTTCCAAAGCTACGGAGAGTGTTTCTAGTTCTATTTGAATGACAATTACAATAATAGTGTGTTTGGTTTTTTTTTGTTCAGGTTGTTTTGTTTGTTTGTGGTTTTTTTTAAAGGCAGTGTGGTAAGTTAAGGAAAACATAGTGGCATGGGATTTTTGTAGAAGACACAATCTACAGGCAAATGATTGAGGGTTACAGATTGATAGTGTAATACCCCAATCAAAATAGTTTTGAAAATGTTCCTCTTTATTAATTAAAGGGCTGCTTCTGTTTCTTTTTGAAATTGTAAGGTTTCTGTTTTGACTTCTGTGAGGCATTTAATTTAACTTAGGGTGATCTTCTGATTGTAAGAAACACTGCTGTAGAAGGGCACCATTGTCCATATGAACAGATTAAAATCTAAGTAAGAGGTTTTTTTTTTACTTGGGTTGCAGATGAGATAGTGTATGAGGAATCTCCATTATTCCAACTCTGGTCATTACCTTTAACAATGATCTGGTGTAAAATACAAAATCTATATTCATGAGCATTAAAATTGGCACAAAAATGGGAATTGAAGTTGGAAAAAGTGCTGTTATAGACTGATTTAATTTGGTTTCTCATCCTACTACATCTAAATAGATTTTATTTTTTTAATAAAGTGAACTGTACTACTTTTGCCTACTTCCAGTAAAAAAAAAAAAAAAAGTATTTCCTCCTAAAGAGTGAATCTTAGAAGAGATATAGGGATTACATCCAGGGAGTGTCATCATTTTAAAGAGCAGAGAAGCCCTGTGCAGCTTTAAACACTGAAGTTCGGAAAGTAGGAAAGGTGCCCAATTCCAAAGAGGATGCTGGACAACTAGAATTAGCTTACAGAAGGGCCCCAGGAGTTGCATGATTTGAGATATGCCAAATGTACTTCTTAATGAGACTCCTAAGCTCTTAGCCTTTTCTTTGGAAAGCTATATATGACAAGAGATTCCTTGATTCCCACATGGTAGAAATACAGGTGTTAAATTGTGCTCTAGTATGTAAAAGTTCATGCAGCAGCCTGATCAGGTGTGCAAGCTACAATGATCTCAGCCTGGAAATGAAGTATCCATTTTTGGCTATCGAGTAGCAAGTTGTATGGGCCAGTTTACTGAGGATAGATGCTGCTTTTCTACTTGAAGTTGCTAGACCAGGGTTTCCTTTCCTTTTAAGTAGACCAGGTGCAAGTTCTAGAGTTGGTATAGAAGTCATGGAATATCTGGATTGTATTAATCCGTGAAAACAATGTACGTAAATCAGCTGTCCCTCTGGCCTTAAAATTGCCAACCTGCTGAACTTCCTACCATTAACTCCCCTCGTGTCTCCTGGATTAAATCATTTTTTTTTTTCAAAGGTGTTGTGACTCGTTATTCCTGTAGTGTGAAGAGGTTATGTCCAAACTTCTCTTAAGCTGCTCTTTTATGTTATAATCCTATTTCATCCCACCTTTACTGACAAATTTCTGCTTTCTAACTGGTGTTAATCTTTGAGACCTGATGTAAAACTCATAGCTGTTCCTTCTGTTTGTTTTGTAACTCTGTGTTCTAAAACTATAAATTATGCTTGTTAATAGGAATTCAGTTTAAAAAGAGAATACTCATTACCATTTCGAATATGGGAGGAACAATATCATGTGTCCCATCACTCTGGCCTAGGCTTATGTAACTAGGCCTTAATTAGTTTGCAGATGCCCATCACCCATTCAAGTGCTACCTAAAGGATTGGGTTCTGCCAAACCCCTTCTGGAGCTGGCCTTATGAGTGATAGTTGTTGTGCCTGGCATCTGATCCATGGAACCCTGTCATGATTCTGCTTTGCGCTGGGATAAACTTGTATTAAGGAGACTCTTTCATGCCCTCTTTCCATGTGTCAAGCCATGGATGGTTAATTGGTGGTACTGGTAACACAGCAAGTGTCTCTTATAAGAGGGATACAACTCTAATGAAGTGGTGAGTTATTTTTGAGTGTGTCCTCTCACTGGATTGCCAAGGCAATTAGTCCAGGCAAGGGTGGAGACAAACTTTTCACTGTGAATGGAGTGATGGTTAAATTGCAGGATTTCTGGATCCTGAAATTCGAGTCTATCTCTTTTCTAACAGTGCAAGTGTTTAATTAAGTATGTATTTGTTAAACTGTTGCTTTTGATAACTATATCTGGGGACATATTAATATTTCCTCAGGAAAATTCTGACTAGATGCTTTTTTCTTTTCCACAGTTTTCATTTAATCATAGTTGATTTTCCTATACTAATAGCAAGAAGATATCTTGCATTTGCTCTTCAGATTCAACTTTCTTACTTAAGGCTTTGTTAGGTTACTGAGCTGCTAGTTAGAGACAAGAACACCAGGAAATATCTGTGTGACCTTGGCAGAGGTCAATTCTTCATGGTATGCTGTAGCTGTGTAAGGCTTTCAGTGCTGTTATCTTGTATATTTGTTGGTTGGTTGGTTTTTTTTGTAAATCCTATATAATAGGATTGAAAGGTTCGTTTTCTGTATGAATGTGTATTTAGTCCTCCTAGCTTTCTGGGAAAATGCTAGAAGTGAAAACTTCAAATAAAATCATCTGGGACAAAACCAGCTGAAGTGACCTGCTATAGTTTTCTTGCATTTCTCATTTTCAAAATCCATGTCCATTTTTAATAATGATTTGGATGGACCTACTTTATTTGACATGCAAGTATTTGCTTTACAAATTGTACACTGCGTAATAATTGTGAGCTGTTTACTCTGTAATAAATTATTCTTTATAAATATTGATGGAATTTCTATGTTGTTGTAGGTGGGCAAGGTATAAAACTTGCTATGGAAATCAGCATTTTAGAAGAACAACAGTAATAAGTTTTTTCTCAATGTGAAGCAGCTAGAACTTAGAGTTTTGAAATGAGCAGTGTTTATCCATGTAGTGTCAATTGATTTCTAAAGCAACAACCAGCCAAATGTCCATTAAAAGTGATGAACCAGACTGCTGCAGGTGTAACTAGATGACCCCCAGAGGTCCCTTCCAATCCAGGTGATTCTGTGATTCTGTGTATTATAGACTGTCTACACTGTTATTGAAGAATTCACATGTAAGCCAAAACCTTTTTCTGCCTTTCTAGATAGCTCATGGATATCTAGATTCCAAAATGTATGTCTGAATATAGATGAAAGGGAAAACACTTGGCACAATTTTAATAGAACTTGTCAATAGTTATATAACTATAGCTTTGTTTTTAATTTCCTTTTAGTATTAACATGAAACTGGGCAGGATTTAAATTGTTTTGGGTTAAAATGTGGCTCTTGGAATGGCTCTATTCTACAGCTGCTTTTAAAAGAACTTAAGAGTCCAATGGTGGTAACTGATTTTTGCAGAATAAAGCTAAATTATTTTTGGGGAGGAATTATCACCTGGCGTGCCTTGGTCTGGGGTGTTACTGCCTTCTTTATGATGGAAAATAATCTCTTCCAGGTAAGTAAAAACCCAGCTTCTTAGCGTAGTTTGCATTCTTGATCTCAGGTGTTTAAGTAAAAGAACTTGAAAGGATAAACGCAAAGATGGACAGAAGGACATAGGTGGATGTGGTGAGTGCTAACCCGAATTGAAGACATACTCAGATTGTTATAGTTAACAAATTATTGGAGGTTTTTTCTTCTGTTAGGCCAAATACTGGCTCTTTCATGGGTTCTTTTGGGGTAAATGTATTGATGATTCTGAATAACTTGAGTTACGCTGCTGAGGTAGTATAAGAACTTATCTTTAAACCATGAGAAGTACTAGTTCAGCATGTCCTACTTAAGAAACGTAGTGCTGGTAAGATACTTAAAGGTAGTTGCTTCAATGAGAATTAATTTTATTGAATAAATTTTAAGTACAAATTTTAAGAGGTGTATTGCAAAAAAAAAAATAGAACTATGCTTAGTGTTTATCACTTAAAAAAACAGAGAAAGGGAATGTACTGAAACTTTCCCACTCTTAAAAAACCATCAGCAAATTTATTAGTCAAGTTTGTTGTAGTTTAAAGCTAATTGCCCTGTTATTAGTGAGTCTATGGGTTTTCTGTATGCATGTGAAATTATAGTAGGACTGAGAGGAACTAAAGGTAGTGGGCTTAGCAGTGAAATATCTAAGTGAGGGGCAAAAATTATGTATGTGTTGGTGCAGAGATAGATGACCTACATAAACAGTGCACAGCAGAGCTGGAACCAATGTGAGCTGATTAGTCACAGGAAGTTAGTCTCTTAAGACTAACATGCAATAAACATTCACTGTATGGGCCAGTACCCTTGCAAATGTAGATAGGCAACAGCATCTACAATAGCTATTAGTTTTAACATAGTAAATACATGTTTCTTTTCCCAGGTAAGGTGCACAGAGTGAGCCTGAAACAGATGTGCTGAAATTTTGTTGCCCATTACAAAGGAACTGCTTCAGGCCATGTTGCTTATTCCATTAGACTTGGCCTAATCCTCTACATTCAATTCTGGCTGGTTTAGACCAGAATTTTTCTGGAGGCTGCATAAAAAGTTGGTTTTTTGTCACCATCACTCAGAATAGCTAGTTAGGCCTTTCAATCTGCTTTGTTTCTGTAGGCTGCTTGCTTGCCAGGACACATGAGAAAAATCAAAAGCAGTAGTTTTGGAGTTTTTTTGGTGTGTTTTTTTTTTTTTCAAACATCCTAATATGTTGTGAGCAGGCTTTATTTTTCTGGTATGAAATAAAGGAAAAGATCCGAGGGCGATGGCTTACCTCTCTGTCCTTCCCCATTAGCATTGTGAATTCGAAATGTGGGTTGTAACCAGTGACAGCTGTTTCATCAAGAGCTGCTTCATGTTTGTGAGAAGCAGTGTTTGCTCTGCAATCGCTTTAGAACAGGGCCTGACATACCTTGTAATGTGTTTATATGGTGCCTAACATAATAGGATCCAGATCTTTGACTTGGGATGTGGACTGTTGTGCAAAACAAATATTAATTAGCCCAAATGTTGAAAAAGTGACATTATTTATGGTCCCCAAGAGATCAATAAACAATTCATTGTTACAACCATATCAACCTTTTCCTTCAAAGGGACTTTAATTGCATCATGGAAACTTCATACTTGAAAATGTGAACGCTTGCCTGCTAGGCACTCTACTACATGTAAGTACATTTTGCTGGTCATTAAGGCTGTACTGTTCATACTAGTGGGCACACTGAGTTTAGAGCTCAAATTAAGTACTATGCTGAGTTACTCTTTACAACCTCTTTATCTTTATCGAACACTGGCCCAGGTTGCCCAGGGAGGTGGTTGAGTTCCCATCCCTGGAGGCATTGCAGGTGAGGCTTGACAGGGCTCTGGGCAAGCTGATCTAGTTGGGGGTGTCCCTGCCCAGTGCAGGGGGGTTGGACTAGATGAGCTCCAGAGGTCCCTTCCAACCCTAACCATTCTATGATTCTATCTTCATCCTGTTATAACTGATGAATTTATCAGTTTCAAATAGAAAAAAGTTTCCTAGTAAGCTGTTTTGCTGCTCTCCAGTTGAAAACTGGGTGAGCTGTTTGACTTGCTGCAGAAGAAAGCCACTTTATGCATAATGCCATGCTCACAACTGGAATTTGAATTATTTGCAGATGGGGGTGGTACAGAGGGGCTGGATTTTAGCTTTACGTGGACAGGAGAGAATTTTATCTCCTTTATGCCAGATAAGTAGTTCCATCTCCAGTAATACTTAAGAGGCTAGCTACTTCATGCTAGAAAGCAATTTCTGAAGGTTTCTGTGATAGAGAAATTAGCAGAGTTCTGCTGCTTCAGCTTCCCCAGTACAGGAGCCAGTTTATCTGTCTGGAGCTTGATGTAATTACTCAAGATTTCTGTTCCTCCTTTCAATGAGAAGTTGATACAGGAGAACATGTAGTATGTGATAGTGTAAATGGGTGAAACAAATCAAAAGCCAAAACCATAGCTGCCCAGGTAGCCTATCTTGGAGATTGACCTGAAGATTTTGGGTAAAGATTAACTCTGAAGTGTACAAGTCTGTACACATTCGATGGTCACTTTTGATACTTTGTACTTTGATTACATAGGAGCCAATCAAAGTAGTGTCCTATTGATGTGGTGAAACAAATCCTGTATGACAGATGGAGATCAATGGCAGAGGGAGATTGAGGATAGGATTAATCTCATTTAACTTTAAATACCCTCAGAAGGTGATTCATTTGACCTACCTTAGGCATCTGTCTTGGTATGAGACAGACTACTCTCAGGAGGTATCTGTTCCTTTCCAGTGACTGTAAAAAGTCTGGGATCACTAGATGAGGCTTAATCAGCTAATTTTTAGGCACCTGACATGGGATACTTAGATATTATATGATGTGCCTAAGGCCTTACTGGGGAGCCTATGGCAAGGCTGAAAACTGAACCCAGGTTTGGTGCTGCATAGAGTAGCAGATTTGTCTGCAGAATCTGTGCTGTGCTGTCAGGAAAGAATAAACTTTTTACCTTGAAGTAGAGTTCTTAATAGTAATGAGAACTTTACTGTCAAATCCCCAAAAAGATGGACATCCTGCCAGTAGAAATGTAAATAAAGGTCCATGGTGTTGAGAATGACTATTTTATTCATGGCTATGGGCATTTTGTTGAAGTTTGGTCTTGTCCAGTCTGTGGTGATGAAAGTGGGCTTGCATGGAAGGAGATACCCTATGTCACTACAAATCACAGCAGTTAAGAGATACAATGTTTTTCTGAAACCTGAATACTAAAGCAGATAGAGTGCTACTACTGGCTTTGCCAGGCTTTGGATGTTGCCTGAAGTGGGCAGGGAACCAAGCAGGTCTGCACAAATGGTAATGATGGAAATAATCACACTTGGCAAAGTACAGGAAGGCTTGTCATACTGCATCTTCTGGTCAACAAAGCTCTCAAAGGAGAAAAGGAAAGGTGCAGCTTGGCTGTTGCCAGAGTGTGGATTTTTTTCCCTCTGAACTGCATTAAGTTTTGCACCTAAATGAGCACAGTGCTTTTACTGGCTTCCTCCTTGCACACTCCTGCCCTTCCCCCCTTCTGCCTTCATATACTTTATGGCTCTAGTTTTGCTGTGGTTTGTCACTGAGTTGAAATGATGTTTTCTGAGCTGTAGTGCAGAGTCTGTTTAAATAGCTGTGTAGTTTGTGTGTAAACTGCTCAGATGATCCTGGTAGTGTGTGACTCCTTTAAATTCATGGCATCACATCTGTGTACATGGGAATATAATGTGATGTTAAAGCTTCAGGGTATAAAATATATTTTTTTCAATGAAGTGCTGTTGGGGAAAAAAGGCAGGGAAAAATTCTGTGTTGAGATGCAACAGAAGCTAGTAATGTGGAAAGTAAAATAGGATGTATGTTTTAAGCTTATGCAATTTCTTCCTCTAAAAATTCTGAAATGACCCTTAGTTTCACAGTAGCACGTATGATAGGAATTGTATCTTTGTCTTAGGTCTAAAGTAAAGTTAAATTAGAATTGTCTAGAAATATTTTTCCAGTGTACTGTGTTTTTCTGGTACAGCAAAATGGTTGTTTTCTTGTTACCTTTGGTCATGAGACTTTCTCATTTGTTTCTATCTTCCTTCAAGTCAGCAAATAAACACATTTTTATAGCTAAATGAACCTTTATAAGCTAGACATCAACTATATATAAATGCAGAATAGTGTATGTAAAATCTGTCATTCTGTTAGAGTACAACTGTTTTCTGTATGAATATGGGAATTGTCACTTATCTGTATTCTCTCCCTGCCCTACTTTCCCCCACATATGTTGATATTCACCCAAGTGAAAGAGGCCAATTATACTTTGGCCATTGTATAAATAATGCAGAAGTTGTCAGTAGCAGAGGAAAATTTGTATTAGAAGACTGAAGGAGTGAATAAGGAAATAAAAGCACTTTTCAATGAGAGCAGGGATCTCTGTTTCTGTATTAACTCATGTGAAAACAGGTATTTAAAAAAAAACCTTTTAGCAGTTATAATTTGTCATCTGAGCACTAGCTTTTAATAATAAAAATCTCAGATCAATCTTCCATCAGAGTATTTTGCTCTGCAGTATTTTCCCTTTTGATCCCCCCCACCCCAAGGCTTCCTGGGTTCTGACCCGGGGTCTTTCCCCTTGGCCAGGAGACATGCTGAGCAGCCCCTGAGCCGGAGGGATGCCCTGGGATCACAGCAAGGCTTAAAGGAAGCATGCTTCTCTGTGCAGTCTGGAGTCAGGCTACCTTGAAAGTAAATTAATTAGACTCATTAAAGGTGGACTCATGAACTTCAGAGCAGCTGGTGTTGGTAGCTGTTTTAGGTAGAGCCAGGGCTCAGGTGCTTTGCTGGAGCACAGTATGACTTGGAGATGCTATAAAGTTGGCCAAGCTATATAGCACCTTGTTACTGTGTATTGATGGCCACCTATTCTGGGAGGTGGTAAAAGTGATCCCCGCTAATGTACAGAATTTGTCTAACTTCTCTCCTTCCTCCAACTGCTGCTTCCCTTGAGTATTGCTCAGAGAGAGAGAGAAAATGCCTTAAATTTAGTTGTATGTAGTCAACCATTCAGAGGGTCTCACTGATCTGACAGTCTTTGCTAGGCTGGGTGTCTGACGAGTCTGTGATGCCTCTGACAGCAGGTGAATGATGTACTAGCCCTTGCTTCTCATAACTCACTCTGTTTCCCAATGGTGATGCTCTTAATGTTGTTAAAAAGGATACTTACAGAAGGTGATTAAAAAAAGCTTGCTGCTTTGGTGAGGCTTAAAACAGGAGTAATAAGGAGATAAGTGAGGGAGCTGAAATTTTCCCGTTATCTTTACTGTTTTGTGATTGAGCTGTTTGTTTCCAGATGGCTGCTGTGCACATGAGGACAGGGACATGCACAGCCCAATCTGTTCAGCTGCAGGCCTCTCATCAAACAGCCCAAGGTGCTGGGCACACTAGCCTGTTCAGAGCAGGTCAGTGACCCAGCCTGTAGCAGTTACTCTGGTGCTTTCATTTCTGGATATGAAGGCTTTGAAGCAGCATCGTTTTGTTGGGAGGAAAAAATCTCAACATTCAATGCAAAACTGCAGCCACCTATAACTTTTCTAATGAAACGGAATTTATAAACATTTCTAAATATGTCCACAGTAGCAAAGCATTTTGAAAGTTTTTTTGTTCAGGTGTCGTTTTTAGTAAACTATTTTATTTTTCCATTCTGCTGTAGCAGAGTTCTTAAGTGTAACATCAGGTATGTCAGGTGAAATATCTTTTAATTTCTGTCAGAAGTCCTCACCAGAGGAGAGAGAAGGTGTGTGAAAATAGTCAGCATCATGTGTTTAATGTGTAATATCACTCTTGTAGAGACCTTAAAAAACACTTGCTCTTTTTTCCTTTTGAACAGCCAAATAGGGTTTTTGGATTGGTTTTACCTACGGTTGTGTTAGGATTAGATTTAACTAGGTATTTCCCCTCGCTTTTCTTCCCTTACACCTTCCTTTCTATCACATTTTTTTTAAACTCTGAGGGAAGAAGGATGGGATGTGTAATTAAACATGGATACCTAAGGCAAATAGCACTTAAGCAGGGAAGACTAAATAGGTGCCATGTATATAATAAATAACCATCATTAATACAATAGACAAGGCGACCCTGTGTTTATCACTGATTCAGTGGGTTAATCAACTGTTCTTCAGTGATTAAAATCTGAATTTGAGTGCCCTTGTGCCATTCTCGCAGAAAGCATGGTGGTGCTTGGTGGGTAAGGCCTGAAGTCTGTATGGTAAGGTGCTCATCATATGCAGTGCTCTGTGCATAGGAGTCTCTTGGCATCTAGAAATCTCTCTGAAGTTTAATCTTTGCAAGTGAAATTGTACTCTTATTGAAGAAAACCAAACAAAAAAAAACCCAACCCAGAAACAAACAAAAAACCAACAAACCCCCCAAAACCCACAAACATCAAACAAAAAACCAGCCCTGAGCCAACAAAGAAACAACAAAAAGGAGAAAACTCCTTCTGAAATAAAAACGTGAGGTACTGCTATCAAATGTCTACTGTGTGTAGACTTTTTCTGGGAGGAGGTATTGGGGAACATTTCACCATACCAGTTTATTTTTGGAAGAGAAAAATGGCATGTCAGCTCTGAGAATCTCTTCAGACAACACCTTATGTCTGCTTGTGAAGGTACCAGAGAGATTAATTCTATGAAATATTTCAAATAATTTATGAAAAGAGCATAATTTTCTGTTGTCTTGTTTTTCCAATAAGGCTTTTAAACTCCTGTTACAGTTGCAAAGACACAAACTACTTTAGTTTAAGCAATGTTTTTGAATCATAGTACTTTTCATTATGGTTTATTAGAAAATGTTTGATCTTCTGAAACCTTAGTCACCTGGTCATTATTGGAGGAAAAAATACTCTGAAGTTTGTGTACGTTTCAATTGGAAATCAAAGTTGATTTTACCTCTACTGTATTATAGCAGTGTTTAAAAATAGTTGTGCAAGTTCAGTTAGCTATCACATCAAATAGCTGCAAAAGGATTTATAAGTCTTATGCAGAAAACATTAGCATTAGTGACACGATTTAAAGTATTTCAGAGAAAGCTGATTTTTTTTTTCTTTTTGACCCCTCAATATTGAGTATTACTTAAAGAAAGCTTTTGGAAATAAATTTCTGTTGCTTAAGTAGCTTTAGTTTCTGTTCAATAACAGAAAATCAGTCATTACTCGAATCACTTGGTGATATTGAACACTTTAGACATATTAATCTTTCAAAATGAGAAGTCTCTTAATTCTGTTATAAAAACGTTCATCTCTAATTTGTTCTTGTCTATAGTTGTGATGAACAGCATTGTACAAGCCAGAGTTCATTTAAATGTTCAAACTCTTAATTATTTAATTAAGTAGGCCTTTAAGATTATTATCCTTATTGCAGAGCAGAATGTCTTACTACTACTTGTGAACAACTGAACAAAACCTAGATATATCAAAAGTATTTACTAATTCATACTTGAAATATGTCAAGATAGGTGGGGGTTTTCCCTGCCTTTTTTGATCTTTTGTGTTTCTGGTAAGACACATGGAAGATAGGAAGGTGATCAGAGTCAGCCAGCATGGCTTCATTAAGGGCAGATCCTGTTTGACAAACCTAGTGGCTTTCTACGATAGTGTGACTGCCTCAGTGGAGAAGGAATGACCTGTGGATGTGATCTATCTAGACTTCTGCAAGGCCTTTGAGACACAGTCCCCCACAACATTCTACTGGCCAAGTTAGAGAGCTATGGATTTGATGGGTGGACTGTTCAGTGGATAAGGAACTGGCTGGCAGGTTGCATCCAGAGGGTAGTGGTCAATGGCTCCAAGTGCAGCTGGAGATCAGTGCCAAGTGGTGTCCCTCAGGGCTCTGTACTGGGGCCTGGACTGTTTAATATTTGTATAACCACTATGGCCAGCAGCATTGAGTGCACCAGCAGCAAGTGTGCAGATGACACCAAGCTATGGGGTGCTGNCAAGGACAAGGGGCAATGGTTTTAAATTGGATTTGAGCAGATTTAGACTTGATACTAGGGAAAGTTCCTCCCCATGAGGGTGGTGGAACACTGGACCAGTTTGCCCAGGGAGGTGGTTGAGTTCCCATCCCTGGAGGCATTGCAGGTGAGGCTTGCCAGGGCTCTGGGCAAGCTGATCTAGTTGGGGATGTCCCTGCCCAGTGCAGGGGGGTTGGACTAGATGCCCTCCAGAGGTCCCTTCCAGCCCAAACCATGCTGATTCTATGATCATGTCATTGTAACTAACATTCATAGAAATAGGCAGTTGGTAGGGTTGAGGGGAGGGGACAAGTGTCCAGTTGCAATAGAAACTTGAAGCAGTAGAGAAACCTGACACAACATAATATCTCAAGTTTGTGTGTGGAAAACTTTTACTACTGTTTTAGTTTTTAGTAGATTATATTTTTGGGAGTTAATCAATTATGCTAACTGTAGCAATAGTCACATTACGTTTAAGGATTTCAAAGGTTACTTTCCCCACAAAGAATAGGAGAAAAAACTGCATATGAGTTCCCTTCTATGATAGAAGAGAGTGACATATTCTTCTGTTCAGTTTTAGGTTGTGCTTCATTGCTTTTGAAATAGATCTACTTGGGACTTATGCCCAAACTCAAGATGTGGTCAATGTGCTACTATGATTATTTCATTGTTGAAAAGCTTTTTTTGCCAGAGAAAGAATTATCCAAGACAGATGCTACTGCGATGGAACAGCTTGATGCTCACTACAATAGATGCAGAAAAGCTTAATATGACAAGAACATAACAGTGTCAATATCAAAAAATCCTCAAGTCTTGTCCATCTTAATTAAGCATATACAGAAGGCAATACTTGACAGAAAATCTCCCTGAGTTTTTGGAGATGAAGGGCAAAATTGCATTGCTCTATTGTTATTCCTGTTTATGCAGGTCAGGATTTCTAAATGACTGGTTCTGTGAGCAGCACCCAGCTTGAAGCATATTTGGAAGTGCCTTGTTTTCAGCATGTGCTGGGCATTCATCCTGCTAAAACCAGGTTTTATCCATGCTTGACCTAAAGGCAAGTTTTAGTCATATGTTAGAGAAACTGTGAGATAGAGGTACTCTGAGCACACAACTGATATGACTATAGTGAAAATTGCTTGATGGAAAGCCTGATTCTCATGTTATAGGCCTATCTTCCCCATCCCAGGTACTCTGGGTACTGGTCAGCTGCATCCCTTGTAAGTAAGGTCTTTGAGATAAGCATAGCTGTACTGTGTAACATGTGATTAATAGGTAAAAAATCCACTTTGCTAGAGCAGTACAGTGGTTTTTAGGAGTTCTTTCAAGTTGTCCCCAAGACCTTCATCATGTCAGTACTCAGTGAGTAGATGCATATGACAATATTACTATAAATTTTGATATGTCCTCAGTATCACTTGACCTAATTATCTTAAAGATAACTGTCTGTTCCAAGCTGTTAAGGGTGACTTTTTTTCATTAAAAGGCAGAGAAGAAGCGATACTTCATTGTCCCCATTTTAGGTGGCCATTGTAGGGTGAGGAATTGTCCTTTAATGCCTACACTGTTGCCTACAGTGGAAGCCAAAGTAGCTACCACTGGTCTAGGAGGACCTGATGACTACATCAAAAAGATTCATTGATTCTCATGATCTTAGGTGGAAAAAGTTCTACTGTACATACATTCTACTGTACATAATTTTCTTATCTGACTGTATTGGGTTTGGCTGAGAATGGAGTTAATGTCCACATAGCAGTCTTCAGAAATGCTGTGCCTTGGGTTGAAGATAACCTGTGATGATGTGACTGTTGCAAGGTTGGCACAGCACCAAGAGGATGGGGTGGACAGGATCTTGGGAGGGGACACAACTGAGACAGCTTACCCAAACTGACTGAAGAGCTGTTCCATACCATATGATGTCGGCTCAGTAATAAAAGACAGAGGGAGGGGAAAATCTGTGGGAAGATGATGTCTGACCCGTGAACAACATCATGCATTTCAGAGCCCTGCTTCCTGGGAAAGGGCTGGACATTGCCTGTTATGGGAAGTACAGACTAAAGCTCAGCTTTGCTTTGCTTTGCGTGGCCTTGCCTTTCTTTATTTGCTTATTAAACTGCCTTGACTGAAACCCATGGGCTGCTTTCATCTTGTTCTCTTCCCTCTTGTCATGCCATGGGAGGTGTGGGGTGAGAATGTGATAGAAAACCTTGGTGGGTACCTGGAGCTCAGCCAAGGTTGACCCACCACACTGACCAATCTTCCAAATGTTAGTATAGATTTTACTTTTGTCTAGTTATAGCTTGGAAACTTCTTAATGTATAGTGGACTAAATAGGTTTTTATTTATTAACATGGAACACAATTGAATAAAGATAAAAAACACTTCCATAGTGTGTACTTTCATCAGGATGCATATGTCTTGAATCCATATAATTTTATCTTTATTCATACTTGAAGCTGATATGTACTCCAAGTAGTATTCAGAGACAGATTCTCATATATGGTATTTTGGTGGTGCAAACCTGAATAAATTTCTAAGTCTCTTGAGGAAAAAATGAAACACAAACTGCATGGTGACATAATGTTACTAAGAGGTTCCTGTTAAGTAACTTTCAGTGCCGTGCTGTTTATATGATTACTTAATGGGATCCAGAGAGACCAGCCATTAAGCATTTTTTACTTAAGGTCTTGGAAGCAGGATGCCTACTAGTACACCAAAATGGATTTCTGAAAATTGTGGAAAATCTCAGCAGAAATGTCTTGCTCATGCTTCTTTTTCTCTGACTACACATGGTGCTGTGAGTACCACATGTTTAAGTAGTGGTGTTACTAGTTCAGCTGAGTTGAGTGTGCACATGACTATGTAGATCTGTGTACATTGTTACTGCATAACTTGCACATGCCTGCCAATAATAATGCTTTTAGCATGCCATGTAAGGTTGTTGTGAGGGTTTTTGTGGTGGTTTTTTTCTTCTTTTCTGGCCCTGGGCATGTCTTTGCTATTTTTAGGAGCCCATGCCTTCCCTTATGTTCTCTGTCATTCCAGATTTGTGGGAAAGAACTGAGGTGCTAAAAAAGTGTCATTTAGCTAGAGTACTTGAGGAGTGTCCTTGAAGTATTGTCTTGGGTAGCCACACTTGAATGTTCAAAGTGTTATACAGACAAACAGCCTCTCCAATTCATCAGAGCTGAGCCTTTCATTATGAAGTCTTTATGGATGTACAGACTTGAGGGTGAGTATGGAAATGTATGGAAATATGTGAAGAAATACCGACTTGCCCCTGACAGGATCTTTGTCCCTAACAACATAGTGATGCCAGTAAAGGACACTGATTTTAAGCAATCAAATAGTTAAATGTTTGGACAATTGGTGGCTGGGGTAGTTGTCTTTTGTTTAGCCTTATGCTTAGGTGGCTCAGTCCTGTGTCCTCACAGAATCTTACTTATAAATGACTTTAGCATCACAGTGCTTATCTTGCCACTATGTGCTTGTCACCTACTCTGGAATTTAGAAACTTAGCACAGGAACTTTAACTCCATATACAATCATTTAGGCATCTCAGAACAGGTTTTCCAAAAGCTACAGTAGTAATTCTCAGTGATGCAAAATACTGTAAAAACTCATTTGTCATGGTGCTACCACCTAGCTCCTGTCTTTGGACTGTCTGCAAGTCGTCTTCACGAGTTAGGATACAGGGCTGTTGAAGCCTCCTCTGAAAATAAGTGTGCCTGTATGATTTCCACACATACCTTTGCTTTCTTTTCCTTGAGGAATGAAACAATAGTTGAGAATATTCCTTATACAGTGACCTATTCTTTCAAATCAGTCTTCTCCCAGAAGGAGTTCAGAATGAAGGTACTTGGCTTTCCAGCACTGTTCACAGGAAGGTTTCTGTATTTTTTTGTGTTTAAGACACTGGGTAAAGTACATAAGTGGTTTCTGTTTCTTTGGTTATTGATCTGACCATATTTTTGGGTTGAAAAAAACTGCCTACAGGTGAGCACTGTAGATGCTCAAAGCCTACTCCTAGCATACACTCAGGAGATAAATGGGTAAATGAATGCTTAGCATGGGTGTCCCAACATGGTAGGAATGCAAGAAGACAAACCTTGGCAAACAGAATCAGTTTTGATATATTCAGAAATTTTGATACCTATAGAGCTTAACTGATGGATGTATATGCCAAAGATTTTGGTTAGGAGATTGGGAATTGTGCTCCTGACCTGTTGCCAGTTTTTGAAGTGGTCATATACAACATTAGAAGTTCTTTGTGTCCTTAAGGATATTAGCAAGTGAGCAAAAAGGATCTGTTGCACGTGTTCGCTCCTGTAAAGAATAAATCTCAGTAGAAGTATCTGTAAGACATGGCAATTTCAGCATTTAGGCCAAAGAAGAGGACTGTAAGAAACTTATTGAAGAAGGCTGAAGTAAATTGAACTGGGATTTAAGATGAACTTTTGGAACTGCAATGTGAATAAGAAAGGGTTGAGTTAAATATTCCCTGTCTTCTCTTCAGAAAGAAGTGTATTACAGGTCTATATTTATTTTAAGAAAGCTTGGAAGCTTTAGGCAGTGTAAAACTATCAAATAGTATGCAAAAAAAGTAGTTAAAACCGTGGATTATCGTAGTTTAGCAGTCAGTAGTTTTGGTGACATATATGGTTGTGTTGCTCATAATTTGAGATGTTGGGTATCTAGCTTTGCTATCTTGTTTTTATGAGCTACTTAAACCCCACAGCTTTAATCATAGAATCATAGAATGGTTTGGGTTGGAAGGGACCTCTGGAGGTCATCTAGACTGTGCACTAGAAAAAAACCTTTTTAATGTGCCTGAGATTTATGTAATATGAAATAAGCTGAGAAATTGTTTAGATGTCAGACTAGGATGCAAAAATCACAAATCCGTCTTTACAAAAGCAGAACGTTTTAATGGTGTGTAACTATAACTTTCTAAAAGGTTCAATTTAACAAATACCTGATTTTTGACTCCCTGCCTCAATTTCTTGCTTCCAGGAAAATTTCACAAAATCAGATGAATATAACGAATAGAGTTAATATAGGTGTTTCAAGGAGTCAGCATTGGCTAAATTCTATAGTAGAAAGGGAAACTAGAAATGGTGGTTGGAGACAAACCTGAAATACTGTAAGAGGGTGGAATGAACACATGCAACATCATCTTATTAGTTGATAACATTACTTAGAAAGATGTTGTAATTTTCAAGTTTAATAAAAGCCAGTATTACATTTGAGCAGATAAAGCACCTACAAAGCTAAGGAACACAAGTTTAAAGTATAGGGGTTCCAGAGTAGCATCTGAACCAACACTGAGGCTGCTCAGAACTATGAGAACATGTGGGCCTTGGGACCAGGCTATAACAGGTGTGCTATGAACGTGATGAGTGAGTAAGTTGGTGTGTGATGTGACAACCAAGAGCACACCATTCCCTAAGGGTACCTGTAGTAGGGATAATAAACTCAACCTGGATAAACCTGGGTAAACTCGAAGAGTAACTCAAAGATAAACTGGGACCTGGATAAACTCAGAGTGGGCCTGTGAGAATAAAATGGAGTTTAATAAGACCAACTGTAAGGTCCTACATCTGGGTAGGAGTAATCCTAGATATGAGTACAGACTGGGTGAGGAACTCATTGAAAGCAGCTGTGNAGTGATTGGCATCCCTGCCCATGGCAGGGAGGTTGGAACTAGAGGCTCTTTAAGGTCCCTTCCAACCTGGCCATTCTATGATGTAAAAGCTGCAGTGCTGTGAGCCTTCTTATACAGAAATGTAGGTAAAGTGATAAAGCTAATAGTGAAACAGGTTTTTGTTTGGCCTGCTGTGTGGTGTGGTTTTTTTTTCCCCCTCTGTGTGTATATCTAGCTCCATGTGGTGACCATGATGGAGAAAGTTTAGCTGATTTTTCATGAATTCCTTAGCTGCTTAAGGTTATTTATCATAAATATTAAAAAATCATGTATTAGGCCTAAAATGTGAAACTGATAGAAAATTTTGGTTTACAAATTACTTTAAATGTTTGTTTCTTGATTTGGGGACTAGAAACCCTATTACTTAAGTCATGATTTGTGGAGTTTAAGTGTTTTTGGGGAAAAGGACACCAACAGTGTTACAGTTACCATGCTGTAGCTTGAATGTGAAACATATATAGAATAGGATAATTTAGAAATATAGGAATAAAGCTATAGTATATGCTTATGCTAATCAAAAATTTGAATTCAAGGAATAATAACAAATTGATTTTTCAGACTAGCCAGCTGCTATTCCTGCCCACTGCTCTAGTGGCATATAACTCTAAGGTATATGACTGAAATATGTCATGTAAGGGTTTCAGCTAAATAGAGTTCAATTAATAGGAGCCTCTGTGTATGCTGTTCACCCCCACAATTGCATATTGATCTGTTTGTGATTCTAATGCTCAGTAATGACTTTACGCTTCTGTTAGTGCCACCTACACACTGGTAAACTCAGTGTTGCATCTGGGCACATAAAGGCTGCTACTTGATTTCTTTTTCTTGATGTGGTAGCTTCAAACTGAATAAAAACTTCTGAAAGCTTAATATATTACTAGTGCTAATTACTTTTTTAAGTAAAACTGTATCCGTTGTTCTGATGGAGTTGAGTATAAAACTGACATTGGGCCATAGCTGCTGCTTAGCATGTATCAATCCAGAAGTTTTTGCTATGATCTGTAAAAGAATAAAAATAGAAATAGTTATTGTAATATGAATAAGTTAATTAAAAGAATTAGCAGTTTTTTACTCATCATTTGGAAGTATTTCTAATAAACATGTCCAGCAAGGCTGAATTCAATTACTTCTCTATATGAACAAAAAGGCAAAGCAAGGAGAACATGCCCAGAGCCTGGGAGCTGTGTCCCACTAAAATAGGTAATAGCCACTTCATCTTACTCTTTAAGTGTTAGTTGTCTTGGGATCTGATGGTAATGTGTCGCAACAGTTCATCTTGACTAATGAGCCCTGGGTATGGATACTGTATATCCCATTTTCTTGAGCTTATGCTTTCCCTGCAGCATGTGGCAGGAGCCTGTCATAGCATCATAGAATCATTAAGGTTGGAAAAGACCTCTAAAACAATCAAGTCCAGCTGTCAACCCAACAACATCATGCCACTAAACCATGTCACAAAGTGCCATGTCTATACTTTTTTTACCACCTCCAGGAATGATGACTCCACCATTTCCTTGGAGAACCTGTCCGAGTGTTGTTCATCTTCAGGTTATGGCATCAACCCTGGAAGTAGATGCCAGTCATGGAGACAAAAAGTATAGGGAAGAGGTGAAATGCCTGGTAAAAGGTGTTTCACCGTGGAGATAATGAATATGAGTCACAGAAATAGGAAGGAAAAGGAAAGTGAATCTGGGAGTGAGTGATGAAAAGCATGGAGGCACTCATCTGCTTCATTTACCACACAGTTTCCTATTACTGCAGCAAATGAAGCTGGAATTCTACTGACAGTCTCCTTCACTATATAACTCAAATTAATCCCAAGAGCTTCCTGTGCACTAAATGAAGGAGGATCCTGTGGAGAAAATAGTAGAGTCTGTTTAAAAAAAAAAAAAAATTAGACTGTTGCACTAGAGGACTGAATTTACTTTGTGCTAGAATTCTCATTTCTGGCTTCTCTTAACTTGAGTACTTAGCTACCATAGCATATTGTAATCTTAAGTTTGGGGGAGAAGAGGGTTGTGATAAATGTAGGCAAATGATATGCACAACTGCAGAGCATGCACGGAGCATTCAACCAGTTCTCCTGGCATGGAAGTGCAACTCTTCCTGACCTCATTGTGTCATTGATTTGAGGAGACAATTTGCCTACTACTTAATCATTTTCAATTTCAAAATAGTGTGAAAAGAGAAGGCTCACAGACAGAAATCTATGAAAGGGGTTTCTTAAAGGGGAAGATGTGGAAGGGAGATACTGGCAGAGTAGCTTTTACAGTTACCATGAAAGTGATGTATAAATCCAAGCACATCTCTTCAACAGTTTCATCTGTATTATGTAAATAGCTGTTGCTTCCAGGTGTGTTGACCCACCTAGCAGCCTGAAAGTGACTGCTCTTTGTGAATTATTTAATAGTTGGATTACAAATATTAATCATAAAAAGGACTTAAGCATTTTCTTGGAACACTTTTTGAATCTGGAGCTTTGTTTGCAGGTCTCTTAATGCAGCCTGGGACTGTAACTAATAGATGTGCATGAAGAAAAACATTTTACTCTGTAGCTTTTTCCACCCACGTCTTTAGGGTTGCCAGAAATCCTATCTGTCAGATAAAATGATGTTAAAGTTCTACACTGCTCCAATCCAGACATGACAGAGAATAGGATTAGCAGAGGCTGTTCAAATGTGATAAAATAAATGAATAAAAATGAGTTGAAGAGGAAAGCATGATATTAGTGGAACATGACCCAATTATATATGTAAAAATATACTCAACAAAATAGGTCAGAAATACTTGACTAGATGCATTTACATACTGTTTTGAATATGGAGTTTGTGTAGCTGTAATAGCATTATGTAAGATTTTGATATCTGTGTATATATACCTATAATGAACTCCTATAAATATATGTAATTGAAATGAGACACTACAGTCATTTCTAGAATGTGAAGCTACATAAACTAAGGGCAGATCCTGTTTGACAAACCTAGTGGCTTTCTACGATAGTGTGACTGCCTCAGTGGAGAAGGAATGACCTGTGGATGTGATCTATCTGGACTTGGGCAAGGCCTTTGACACAGTCCCCCACAACATTCTACTGGCCAAGTTAGAGAGCTATGGATTGGATGGGTGGACTGTTCAGTGGATAAGGAACTGGCTGGCTGGTCACATCCAGAGGGTAGTGGTCAATGGCTCCAAGTCCAGCTGGAGATCAGTGCCAAGTGGTGTCCCTCAGGGCTCTGTACTGGGGCCTGCACTGTTTAATATTTGTATAACCACTATGGCCAGCAGCATTGAGTGCACCAGCAGCAAGTGTGCAGATGACACCAAGCTATGGGGTGCTGGTGATAAGTTGGAGGGGNGGTGGTGGAACACTGGCCCAGGTTGCCCAGGGAGGTGGTTGAGTTCCCATCCCTGGAGCCATTCCAGGTGAGGCTTGCCAGGGCTCTGGGCAGTTGGACAAGATGACCTCCAGAGGTCCCTTCCAACCCAAATGATTCTGTGATTCTGTGATAAACCAGGATGTCAGGTTCCTGCACTGATGCAGGTTTCACATCACTTTTTCTCTCTTTCACAACTCTGGTAATTCAATTCCAGTAGGTAATTTATATAAACTGAGAATTTGTTGATCTTGGAATACCTGGGGTGCAACTGAAACAAAAATGAAGTTAATACTTCCAATAATGAATTTCCCCAGAAACAAGCTTTAATAGTGCTTCCAGATTAGTAACAGTCTCAAGGTAGGCATAGCTTCCTAAACAGTAGTTAAATTTAACTCTTAACTTTAAATTGTATTGTGAAATTTTTTATGCTGAAGAAATGTTAAATTAATCTTTTAAAGAGGCAACATGCACAGCTTACAATTTGAAGTTTTTTTCCAGTTCTCCTGGCAATAGTAAGATATTACAATCAACTGCTCTATTTCTCTAATGATGATAAAGGAGATATATGATGTGGGCTGAAAAAGAGAAATTATGTTTAAATCAGACATGGCTAGCTTTTTTTTTATTCTCTTATTTTGTCCTAATGTGAATAACTCATCTTTATATGTTGAACAGAAAAGTCTAATTTTTATAACCTTTGAATTAAGATACTTAAATATGTTCAGATCTACTGCAAGAACAACTACTGTTAATTAAAGGAACATGGTAAATTACAGATTTATAGAACTTTTGCTGGGAGTGATTTTGGAAATCTGGGCTTATTTTCTTTGTTCTGTAAATAAATGTAGTCTGAAGCTCAGTGTCTTTAAAATAGCCACTGAACTTAAAGTCAGAATTAGTTGAACAAGCAAATGACCTTTTAGTATGCTATGAAGGTAGTTGAAAATGGTCTTTAAATCCTGCTTTATCTTTCTTTAGCTAAAGCAAGCTCACAATTAGAGGCTGAGTTAACCCTTTCCTCAAAGTTGAGAATAAGCAAGACTGCAATGAACACAAGATAACAGCAGTAGGGAGAAGGAAATTTATATCATGAATCTCCTAAAAACTGAGCAACATGGATTGCTTTTATAGATAAGACTTGTAATGTAAGGAGGTTTTAAAATATTAGTATTAGAAGACTTCTTTTTCCTGTACTACAAACTCTTGTTGAAGCATTCAGAAGAAGAATACTTTATTTTAGGGATGACTATTTAGAATAACTAGCTTAGACCTAAGAAATAAGACAGAATACAACCATATAAAACTTATTTAAAATATAAGTTGGTGTCATTGGAAATACTTTATCAAATGGTACAAACCCATACGAATTCAATTCCTTAACCACTGGAAACCCAGGTGCTAATGATGGCTGGTCTCTTTTTGTTGTGAGTTTAGAGGACTGTGAATGTAGCAGAGGTGATATGGTTTGATTGGAAAGAGACATCATGAAAGGCGTGTTTGGGAAGTGAATTCCTCCAGTTATACCAGGATTGGTATGTATGTGTCCAGTGGCAGAATCTGTCTCTCTGTAAGTAATAAACTGTCTAGTGTATACTCTGGTTTTCTTGTGATGTGGTATCTTGAAGGAGACATCCTCAACCAGAGTTGGAAGAGTGCCAACCTACAGTAGCTCATCTTGGACTGCCATTGAACCTTCCCTCTTCCTTTTCTCCCCAACTTTGTGGTCCTGCCCCTTTGTATGCCATTTTTTTTTTTTTTCTGGTCTTAAATGACCAGATGGTAAGTCAGTTCAAGGAACAGAGCCAACACTATTTGGATCCAGGAGAGGAAAAATAGTAATTATTTTAGCTGGCTCAGATCACTGAACTTGCTCATAACCTACTCATTTGAGCGTGAGTGCCAGTGCAAAGGAAGAAGTATGACTGCATGGCCAAGGGCAAGGAGAAGAGCAGGAGGCTGGAAACCTTTGTTTAGATGCTACTACCTGGTAGAGAGTGATAGGAAGAGGGGAAATGGATTGAAACTGTGCCAGGGGAGGTTCAGGCTGGACATTAGGAGGAATTTCTTTCCTGAAAGGGTTGTGAGCCATTGGAACAGGCTGCCCAGGGAGGTGCTGGAGTCACCATCCCTGGAGGTGTTTAAGAGACGGCTGCATGTTGTGTTGGGGAGCATCATTTAGAGGGGTGATAGGGCTAGGAAAAAGGCTGGACTTGATGATCTCCAAGGTCTCTTCCAGCTGGAACTGTTTTATGATTCTATGGTTCTACTATGGAGCTGTACAGTAAGTAGTAAAGCAGTAACTTTCTTGATTTGTTGAGGGAGTTAGTGGTCAGGACTGATTGTCCTTGTTATGTTGTTGAAGAGGGAATGAAGGTAATTGTATCTCCTCTTTGCAAATCAACATTTAATTGTTTCTAATAAAGCAGAGTACACCTTTGCTGCTAAATCCTGTCTGTTAAAAGGATGGATTTGCCCATTATCTTGAAGGAAGTACCTTGCATCGCACTTGGGATATCACGCTTTCCCAGTTGGCCCTTCCCAAATGTCTTCCCCTGCATTACTGCATCTGTAAAGGTTCTTGACTTTTTTGGGTAGTCATTCTTCCTAGTGCAATACATAGAAGTAAAGCAAAGCTAGGATTCCCTTCTGTAATATATCCTGACCAGGTTATTGATCCAGACATTAGTGCAGAGCATTAGGCAACTCAGCATTTGATAATGCAAAATGTTGATTTCGAAGGAAGCTCCAGATTTTATGCCTTGATACAGTTCCTTGTATTCAGAAAGATGGAGGAACGTATGAAGTTCTTGCTTTTACACTGTCAAATGTCACTTTGTAACATTTCTGATTTCAGATGAGAAATAATATGCTTGTGCAGTATAAATGACCAAAGTTGCATCTGTCTACTGGTCTTTCATTTGCTTCAGTAGATGGCAGTTAAGAACTGAGAGTCTCGCCTTTGGACCAGTGCACAACAGAAGAAACAGGATGGTTAAACAGCTTTTAACAATGATTTTTCAGTTTCCAGTCTTTGTTCTCCAAGGAAATTTGTATGGACCATTCTTTTTTATTTTGCCTTGTTGCGAAAATATTAAATGTTTACTGGGATTATCAACAACTTCTAGTGACCTTCTTAGCAGAAGTCCTACTGTGTGTTTTAGTTGGAGTTGAAATCTGGCTCATGAATAATTGTTAGTGAACAAGCTTAAAATCAATGGAAGTTGTTCTTAAAAGACAAAAGCATCAGGGCCTTGGAGTTTAGCCGTTACACAAAATCACAGAATGGTTACGGTTGGAATGGCCCACCAAAGTTTATGTAATCCAACCTCCCTGCTCTGGCAGGGTCCTCTAGAGCACGTTACTCAGGACTGTGTCCAGACAAGTTGTTTTGGATTTGGTTTGTTGTTGTTTGTTTGGTTTTTTTTTATCTTCAAGGAAGGAGAATCTACAACCTCTGGGCAACTTTTTCCAGTGCTCAGTCACTCTCACTGAGTGAAGTTCTTCCTCACATTTAGGTAGAACTTCCTGTGTTTCTGTTTGTGCCTGTTGCCTTGCACCACTGAGAAGAGCCAAGGCTACCCCTGACTTTTGCCTCTCTAACTAGGCCTTGCTTGTTTGTTAATATGAGGTCTAACAGCACAGCTTTCCTCACCAGCTCATCCATTGCTTGTGTTAATTTGAACCTCCTGGATTGTTTATGCCTTGCTGTGGTGTTCCTCCATCACATGGGGGTGGTTGAAGACCCGCATAAGAACCAATGTCTGTGGCTGTGAGGCTACTGCCAGTTGTTTGCAAAAGGCCTCACCTACTTCCTCTCCCTGATCAAGTGACCTGTAGCAAACAGCCAGAACAGTGTCACTCTTGCTAGTTTGGCCTTTGATCCTAACCCACAAACTCTCCTCTCAGTCATCATCTTTTCATATCATTGCCTTCGTGCTGCCTGTGCCTCTTACCAGTATGATCAGGACTTCCTTTGCAGTTGGACCTCTCAGAGTTTTATTTTATTATTCAGGGTGTTGGAAAAGTTGTTTCCTGCAATCCTAATGACCCCATCTTTCTAGGAATACAGTTATAGAGAAGATACAAGATAACTGAGAAAGAGAGGGCACAGAAGATGGACCTGAGCCAGGGGTTCATGGGAATGAGCAATCCTAAATTGCTCTGATGGCTCTTTTCTTTGGGTGAGGAGAATTAGAAATTTTCTTTACGCTTAATGTGATAACATTAAAAAGTCATTACTTTGAAACTGCTGAACTGTATTGTCATACCTGCTGTTGCTTCACCTGGGGGAAAACTGTGATTTAGAGATCTTTTGTCACAGGTACCTGGAAATAACTGGGCATTCTTTATAACAATGCTCTCCATTAAAAATTTTATAAGTTATATATGACATCTGGTAGCCTGACAAACACTGAAGTGTAATTGCCCCAACTTCATGTTGTGCACAACCCACACAAGGGGTGTTCCCCAGAGCTCAGTATTGGGGCCACTTCTGTTTAATGTCTTTATCAGTGATCTGGATGAGGAATTAGAGTACACCCTCACTTTTTGTTGTTTTTTTGTAAGATTGCAGATGACACCAAGTTGGGTAGGAGTGTTGGTCTGCTTGAGGGTAGGAAGGAACCTGGGTAGGCTAGATTGATGGACAGAGGCTAGTATTATGAGGTTTAGCAAGGCCAAGTACTGGGTCACAGCAGCCCCATGCAATGCTACAGGTTTTGGGCAGAGTGGCTGGAAAGCTGCCTGGCCTGAAGTTGTGCTGGGGAGGTTTAGTTTGGACATTAGGAAAAATTTCTTCACTGAAAGGTTTGTTAGACATTGGAACAGGCTGCCCATGAGAATTAAGTCAGGTATTTAAAAAATGTGTGGATGTGGTGTTTAGGGACATGGTTTAGTGGTGGACTTGGTAGTGCTAGGTTAATAGTTGGACTCAGTGATCTTAAAGGTCATTAAATTAAATGTCAATTAAAGGTCAATTAAAACAATTCTATAATTCTAAGGTGTGTTTTCTTTGCTCCATCCATGTCATGAGATGTCAGCTTCTGTGAGAGTCAGATTCACTGGGGTATCTCATTCCACACTCAAATGAGGCACTATTTATTTATTTAATAAATTTATTTGATCCTAGATTAACTGACTTTTTGAAGGCCATCTGCTGGAGTCCTTGCAGGGTTGGGAACAGAGTGCATTTAAGTCCAGTTTCAGTGACTTTTCTACTTAGACTTAATGTTAGCATTGAAGCATTTAACAAACCTATCAGAGCAAGCAAGTACCATTAGCCCTGATTTAGATGATTTGGAATATGTCCTTGTTTCCTATTTACTGGTACTGCAGAGAGCTTTGCCAGTGTTGAGTAACTCTTGTCTGGTAAAACTGGGGATGGGGTTCACATCTTCAGCTGCTGTTCTTCTGAAGCCAATGTTTAGCTAATTGTCTAATAGCTTCTCCTTCATGTTAAGCTGTTTTCACATCCATACTGAAGTTTAAATGAGATGCTTCACTGTTCAACAAAATAAAGAATTACTGACTGGAATCTAACTGAATAAATCTTACCTGCAGTGCTTTCTGTACATATTTTCTTTAAGGTGGTCTTGAAATTTTTGCAACCTGGCAGAACTGAAGATGATACCTGTGGCTTAGAATATTGTCTCCCACTAATTTATTGCACTAAGATGTATCTATTTCATCTAGGCAAGCACCTTGTCCTTCCTAAAATAGACAATATTATCAAAGTTTTTATCAAAAGCCCCGACAGAGCTGCTTGCTACCTGGCAGTGAAAGAACTAGAGTCTGACAAAATGTTTCTAACAAAAATAATGGGGAAATAGGAAAAGGAGCACCTCTTCTAGGAAGATCCATTTAAATTGTGCCACAGTCTTGCTTATTTCTGTTACCTCATTTGTTTTACTAAAGCTGTAGATAATGGTTATAAGCTGAAGGAGGGGAAATTTAGATTGCAGATTATGAGGAAGTTCTTTCCCTGGAGAGTGGTTAGGCACTGGCACAGGTTGCCCAGAGAGGCTGTGGATGCTCCATCCCTGGCAGTGTTCAAGGCCAGGCTGGATGCAGCCCTGGGTGACCTGGGCTAGTGATTGGCATCCCTGCTCAGTGTGGGGAGGTTGGAACTAGATGAGCTTTAGGGTCCCTTCCAACCTGCCCATTCTAGGATTCTATAATGATTTAGGCTTAAAGAATCTGAAAGAGGGGAAAGCAGAAATGTGCCTTGAGCATTTTTGGTGTGGGGATTTTGGGGTACGGGGTGGTGGTGTTTTTCTTCTGTGTGTTAAACTGCCACCACTGAGTATTTTGATGCTGAATGTTTTTTCTCCATCCATGGAGGAAATGTAGAAACTTGGAAAAACTTGGTAAAAACAAACAAACAAAAAAAAAACGTAATTTGGCTTTGAAAGCTAAAAAGCAACTGTGTGATGTCATATAGGCCAGGGCTTAAGAGACAGTTGCAAACTGCTTGTGGTTCTGCTTTGTTTGTATGGCTCGTGGTGTTTTGTTGTTATTATAGTGCCTTTTATCTCATAGACCATTTGACTGAGTGCTCACATTGAGAGTGGTTCTTAATGGAAGACAGTGAGTGTTTATCTTGCTCTGTTTGGACAGCGAGGCTCGGAAAATGGATGAGAACAATACGCTGGTGGTAGTGATTGATTGAAGACTTAGGATACTTCCTTATGTTTTATTTTTTGTAAACAAAAAATGTTGACATTGAAGTTTTCCTCTCTTAGACAAGGGAGGAAACAGATGCTGTAAATCCAAGCTGAAGCTTGGTTTAAGCTTCTGAAAGAACTCAGTTTTTCATGCAGTGATGACTGAGGTGCAGGTCAGGATGGACAACTCCTCATCAGAACAAGTGATCACTTGGTCAGTATTTGCACATGAAGCTGATTCATCTTCACCTTGAGGATGAAAGAAAAATTGTCATTAGAGTACTGCATAAATGCTATTCCAAAGACATATGCCTTGAGCTTAAAATTTTAAAATTGATGATAGGGCTTTAAGAATACGTTAGTATGCAGAGAGAAGTTTAAAACTAAAACCTCCCTCCCTGTCTATAACCTATTATTCACAGAATGGTAGGTGTTAGAGCAGATTCCTAGAGATCCTCTGGTCTAGTCAGATTTGCCTAGATAAAGTCATGCAGGAATGTGTCCAGGCAGCTTTTGAAAGTCTCTGGAGAAGGACACTCCACCACCTATCTGGACAGCCTTTTGCTCTCAAAGGAAAGAAGTTTTTCTTTATGTGTAAGTGGAACTTCCTGTGTTCTAGTTTGTTCCCATTGCCCTTTATTCATCCTATCACAAGGCACCACTGAAAAGAGACTGGCCCCATCCTCTTGACAGCCACATTTAGATATGCATAAACATTGTGTAAGATCTTTCAGTCTTCAAGCTAAAGAGCCCTAGGTCTCTCAGTCCCTCCTGGTCAGAGGGATGCTCCAGTCCCCTCATCTTTGTAACCCTCTGCTGAACTCTCCCCTGTACTTCTGTCTCTTGAACTAGGGAGTTCAGAACTGGACACAATACTCAAATGTGGCCTCCCTAGGGCAGAGCAGAGGGAAAGCAGAGCCTCGCTTGACCTCCTGGTCACACTCTTCTCAATGCACCCCAGGATACCTTTAGCCTTCTTTGCTACAAGAGCACACTACTGGCTCGTGGTGAACTTGTCCTCCATGACTCCCAGGTCTTTCTCCACAGAGCTGCTTTCCAGCAGGTCAACCCCTAACCTGTCCAGGTGCATGGGGTTATTCGTCCTCAGCTGCAGGACTCTACAGTTCATGAGTTTCCTCTCTGCCTAACCCTCCAGCCCTGTCCAGATGTCACTGGCACAGCCTTCTGGTGTGTCAGCCACTTCTCCCAGTTTTGTATCATCAGCAAACATGCTGAGGGTACACTCCATCCATTCCTTCAGGCCATTAATGATATTGAACCAGACTGGACCCAGGACTAACCCCTGGGGAACTCTGCTAGCTGCTGCAGCTCTCTTCCTTTTATTCTTTTGTTGAAGCAGTACCAGACTGACAGACTACACTTAAATTTGGAAGTATATGTGGGTTTTGGAAACAGCATGTTTTTTAAATCCCCTACTTTATTCCTGTCTTCTTTTCACTATATCATTTCTGCCTTTTAATCAGTAAAATGGGGTTGTTAAAACACTGTTAATGATGCTAATGCTGCTTGTTAAAACATTTTGTTTCACTCAAAATGAGCTAAAAGAAGCTTGTTTGAGGTAGTAACTAGAAACATCTAATTACTAGCAATGCTTATGTTTTCTGTCACTAGGAAGATGGAGATATGCCAAAACAGACTGATGTCTTCTCTGCTTCTGAAGTCCTAGGAGGTCTTGTTGCAAGGCTCCACTGAACAGAATGGGTGGTGTTATACCTGGTGTCAGTTATTAGTTCTTCTAACATGTAAAACTTTACTGAAAGCTAGTTTATGGACACTGATAATTCATTCTGGATAGTAGATTTTAGCTGAAGAAACAATGACTGAAATCTTAATAGGCCAGTGTTTTACTGAATTGGCCTGATAGTTTCCTTTACTCACAGTGACTACAACATTCTATACTAAGTGTGGCTGAAGTATGTGTGTGTGTTTGTGATTTGAATTGCAGTCAGCACTGTAGCTGCTGAGGTCTGTAGCTCTGTTGGAAACTTTGGGGGCTTTTTATAAACAGAGGAATCAATGAAAAGAGGAACCTTTGTTGTTAAAAGACCAAAGTTGGCTTTTGAGGAAAACTGTTTAAGAAAATCCTAGAGAATTTCATATTGGTCTTTACTGTAAAATCTTGAATGGATGAGCCCCAGAGTACCAGGGTACCAGAATCCATAAAATGAATGCTTTAACAGAAGAAAAATGGTAGACAAACCCTGCTCTTCAGACAGCAGTTCCTAGGCTCAGCGCAGCTGCTATTCTTTGAAACACTGCTACCCCTTTCAAGATCAAAACTGATTAAATATGCTGACTACTGTTTGAAATGTAAGAGAGCTTGCAAAGAGATTATCAGTACCATATCTGCTTATAAGACTGCAGTTTCAGTCTCTCAGGTTTGCAGTGTAGCCTTGAAGAACCAAAGAATGGTTATATCTTATTAGTTCTTAAATCCTCATTTGAGGCTGCATGGGCTTTTGAACTATACATGAGACTGTTGTGGGTTTTGAAATTCATTTATTTCCATCACATCTACCTTTCATCCAGACATCTTCTGACCAACTTTATTTCAGTTGACACTGCCTATTGTAATTTGGGCTACTGGCTTGCTGATGCATTTTTGGATTTATAAAATGATACTTTCATACATACCTTGTTTCAGCACTTCTAAAACCCATTTCTCAACAAAAAAAAAACCCATACCTTTTTTCCAGTCAGTAAATGTGTCACTCGTGTGAGTCTGACCTGTCCTGCAGAAACCTTTTCTTGCTTTATAGGGAAGAAAACTAAGTATGTGTATATTTTGTGTGTACAGATATAAAATACACATAAAATAACAATAAAAGTCCTTGCATTCCAAATGGAAAGTTTTCTTGTTGTAGCACTTGAGATAGAGTTTAACTTCATCTTGGAGTCATATGAGGCATAGCAGTTCTGGGCTATCTTTGAAGCACATTGCTTGTATTGCCCCAAAAGGAGAGAGAGATATGTTGTAACATGTGTTCATCTCAGGTAATCTTGGAGTGGTAATGTGATTGGCAAGAAGAACTGTGAAACTTTATAAACATGCACTTTTTAATTAAAAAATTGTCTATCAAGTATTGTCATAATCATCTTGATGATTACTCAAGCTTTGAGTTAACAAAGAGCAAGTTCCAAATAAAATACTTTGTAATCATATTTTTATGGAAGACTGATCTGAGCAAAAGTGATGGTTTTGTAGCAACTTCAATTAGCTCTTCTTACTTAATTTTGAGTTCTTGACAAGATTTACAGAGTCAGTTAAAGTAATTGTGTAACTTACAAGTTGGATACTGTATCAACATTTAGGAAACTTGCATGTGAGCTTTGATACAAAACTTAAATGCTGCTATTGCTAGGTAAATAAAATAGAATAGGAATTGGTTTAGGCCGTGTATAAAATAATTAGAAGTATATGCTTGTTTCTTGAGAAAAGTAAATGTGGAGTTTTACTTTGTCAATGTCTTCACAAAGCTGACATGTTTTAAGATTAATCTTTATAATTTTTTTATAATTTCCAAACAGACCTAGAAGTAAAATCAAGATGAATCAAAATTGAAAATAAAATTATAAATTATAATCAGCTTGTTTAAACAAAGAAAAAAAAATACACAAAACTCCTAGAAACCACAACCCCCCCCCCCACCTCAACAATGAACAAACCTACCAAACAAAACCAACAACCTACTGCCACAATTAAACAAAAGAAAACACTTCAAAAGTACAGGGACCAGCAGGGTATTAATATCTGTGGATAATTAGCAATCAACTTGGAGAAGTAACAAATGCATCACAGAACTCATTTACAGAAGGGGAGAGGAAGGCCTGCCACAAAACACTTGATATGCACACCCCACAATGCTACCCAAAGTGTGGTATGAGATATAAGCATCTTCTCTAATCTTTCTGCCCAAAGCTCATCCTAGTTTGGAAAGCGTAATAAGGTAGCAGAATAATTAAAACTTAACACTACAAAAGATGAAGCAACACAGGATTCTAGATTTGTTCCAGTTTCATCAGTAACTCAAAATAGTATCTAGCTCTTCTAAAGATGAAGTATAAAGTCTGAAGATCATAGCAGAATTATGCAACCAGAAGAATGTTAAACTAGAGGTAATTCTTGTTTCTGTGTTTTTCACTTGAGTTCAGAACGCTGATGTTCTGGTTTGCAATAGGATGCCATAGCAGGTATAGTCATGCTAAGGGGACTGTTAAAAAGCTTACACATGCCATCACCTTCTTTCCATCTTAGACAAAAACTTCTTTTCATGTAGTTACACTAATCAAGAAATGCATTTTAAAGCAATTATGCCCTCTTCAGAATTGTTTGTAATTATAAAGTGCATTAATCAACAGTTCTGGTCTGATTAGTAATTTTTAATCATAAGCAAAGAAGAAAACACAGATGTATTGTGAATAAAAGTAATTGAACTCCATACTGTGGGTTATGTTCAAATGTAGGCAAGGAGACAGACAGTATGCTCTAGACTAGTTGATGAAAGTTGTAAAAGCACATTGATTTGCCCAGGTTTTGAATGAGCTAGACATACAAGGATGGTTCTCCATCAACCACCCCTCCATGTTGCTTCATTATTGTCCAGTCTTCCACATTGTGTAGTCAGCACTGAAATAGTCTACAGTGCATGAATGTGTGTGAGCAGGTTTCTTGCTTTTGTGGGTTTGTTGTTCTTCTAATAAAAGCTAAAACCACTTTCAACAAACAATAAAACAAAATACATAGACAAGAAGACAACCAACTAAAACAAAACAAACAACCAGACTTTGTCTTCTCTGGTTTACACACTCAGCTTTCTGTCATCTTGGTCTCTCCTGCACCTGTTTTCTTCCACTTTGCTGTAAAGTTGCGCACTGAACGGAGGTCAGGGGAAAATAAGTCTTTTTCTATCAGTTGGTGGAGGTGGTGGGTTTGGCCTAAAAGTATATGGAGAGACTAATTTTATTAACTTTTTGTTCAAATAACTATTCTCCTTTGTTTTCTCACTTCCTCACACATTTCCTTAATCATCAGCCGTGCACTGGGAGGAAGCTATAAGTAAAATATTGTATATTGGCTATTTATTTTAATTCTGTACTATAGTATTGGCAAATGTTAAGCTTTCTATTACATCTATTATTTTTCTTAGGAAGCCTTTGAAAATAATTTACCCTAATCCAATGCATGTAATTTTTCTGACAGAATGACTTGGTAATGTCATCCCATTAATGAACAGTGATCAAAAACATCCATTAAAATTCACATATCTAATGAAGAGATGTTTGTTTTATTTCTCTGATTATTTTAATGAATTTTATGGTGCTTTCTGAACTGAGTACATATCTATTTATTTGGTTGTTGTTAAGTACTGTTCAAGAAGTTAAGTGAAGTTAAAATCTAGTCACGGTATTAGCTATTGTCCTGGTTTGACCAGAAGCTAAGGTCAAAAGAACAATCTTTTGAGAGGATTTTGCTACAATACCCCGTCTTCCCAAAATGGGAACAGCAATAAACAAAAATAAGAAATACTAGGCACACAGACAGTGAATTTCTAAGAATAGCTTTATCTAAATTTAAATGTTACAACAATATGAAAGAGATCAGCAATAAAGAAAGATAGGGTGGTTAGTTCAAAGATGGATTCGGCCCTTTTTCCCTNTTTAAATCACTCCAGGACAGCTATGAAGAAGTGTTTTTACCCAGAATGGGTCTTTACCACTTTTGGGATATCTTTCTTCAATTGATAGTTCTAAGATTTCTTCTGCCGCAGTCTGGAAGATTATCAATGAATTTGACTTGGTGTTTGGGTGACACTGGAAGGAGATCGTCTTTTTCTTCTGAGGACTGCTCTGGGGACATTAACTCCATCTCAGCCAAACCCAGTACACTCCTAAAAAACCCCTATCATTTTCTCCTAAAAGCATTGCTGGGTTTGATAAATACTTTTGTCCCAGTGATTGTCTGGTGCTGTGTTACGGTAGTGGTATCGTTTAACCTACTTTCATGAGGTAACCTGCTGTTCTCAAACAAAATGCTGAGCTGCTCAGCCACACAGTTGCTTAGGTAAAGGAGAATGTGTCTGTCCTCCCCCCCATGATAGTAGGAAATTACCTCAGATACATCGGGCATAAAAATGAAAGAAAGAAAAGCCAAACTATGTTTCTGTCTTAAACTGATGCATTACTGTGTAACTTGTATTTTCTTTTCCCCTCAGTCTTTTATATAGACATTATTTCCTTAATACTTCTTGTGCTTCTCTGGTTCAAAGCCCTTTACACAAATTATTTTAATTAGTTTTCACATCTCCTCTGAGAGAGGTAAGTAAATATCATTATCCTCATTTTTACAGGCAGGGACTGTCATCTGGAGAGGTTAAGTAACTTGCCCAAGGCCACAAGGGGGAATATTGTCATAGCTAGTCCTGGAAACTCAAGAGCTGTTATCTCTTCAGTTCTTTACTTTGTTTGCTAGATGGCAACTTGCATTGTTAATAGTTACTCCTGTGTTACAGAAATACGGATTTTACCTCTTTGGTTTTAGCAATAGTTTAAGTAAGGAAGAAATGAGATTTTTCTGCACTCAGATTATAGTATAGTAACACAACCTTCTTCAACAGAAATGTCAAGTTACTTTCTTGCTATGTCTGTAGTTGAGTAGAAGAGGTAGTAGGCAGTGTTGGGTACAGTTATTTTTTTACTGCCCAGCACATGGTTATTTTGTCAGTTCAGGTCATGTTAAGCCTGCACCTTTGGTTTATGGAAGATGCAGAAAATGTGGAGATTTTTCTAAGCCATGCGTTTGTTGGACTACAGAAAAAATATGAATACTGACAGCTTGTGCTTCCGAAGGGAACTCTTTTCTTACATAAAGAAGATACAGAAGCAGAGACAAGGGGGTTTGTATTTAAGAAATTTAAAATACCACACTACTTCTGTTGTTTGTGGTTTGTAGGCTGTTGTAGTGCATATCTGCAAGGAGTTCTGTCTTTTGGTATTGTCCTCAACTAGAGGATGTTTAAAGAACTGAGTTTGCTGGTTCCATTTGTTGTTTCTTGACCTTTGCACAAAGGGTAGTCACAATGTAAGGATTTTAAGGGACATGGAAGGCTGGTCAATGTTGTATTTTAGATGGATAATGGATGGAAAAGAATGGGAAGGAACAATGATACTTTAGAAAGGTATTATGTATCTGCAACAGCTATTCCATAAAAAATGGAAAAGTAGCCAATATATGTATTATGTATATAATGTTACTACAGCTATTCTCCTTATTCTCCACAGGAGCCTCTTGCTGATACTGTGCTAACATCAGCACAGTGTTACAGAGCAGGATGCTGTGAGGCTCAAGTTACCAATAAATGGGGAAATGGGTAAGCACTTGCTGGTGTCCAGTCAGACAAAGTAGTGATGGAGGACAAATGGGAAGTGGAAGGTCTTTTAAGGAAGAAGCTTCTCTGAGCAGTAGTTGCAACGATTAGGATGAGAGCTCAAACTTGGGAGAGGGCTCTTGTTCTCTCATCAGAAAAGAGACAGCAAAGAAAAGGGATAACTTGAGCTTCGATTACTGGGAAAATTTTCTGTCATCTTTTTCTTGTTTCAAGAGGAGAGATATTGAATGATTTACACAGAGATACTTGCATCTCTCTGAGATGTCTTAGATGGCTTGAGATTTCTATGGGGCTGCCAAGTGCTGCACAAGAGCCATCAGAAACCCACAGTGCACTGCAGAGCTGGATGGGCTTCTGGGCTATGCTTGGTTTGCCCGGGGGGGTGTCAGGGAAGCACCATGTGCCTTACTGGATGGAGGCCCTTGGAAGGCATCTGTTAAGTCCTGTAAAACACTTCATAGATGTTAAACCTCTTTCTCAGGTACCTTGGATAGATATTTATACCAGAACAAGATGGTGAAAAAGAGTAGGGAGCCCAAGTAAGACAGTGACGTAACATGCTTTATGAATCCAAGTGAAGGAAAAAATTCTGAGTGTTTTCCCAGACATTCTGGAAGCTTTGTTCTTAGCATATGTGTGGCAAGAGACATTTGATCAGCTACCAACAAGGTGGCAAAATTAGTCCTTGCTGGAAGTGTTAGGTATTTTTTTCATGATAATAAACTAACCAGAGTCTTTGCAGATAGTAAAGTGTGAAAAGTTAAATTGTCAGTTGGCTAGCATGCTATTCCCCCTTCCCTTCAAATGCACATACTCCCTTTTATATTGAGCTGCAGATTATTTTGTCTGGGTGTTCAAACAGTGTCTGTCTAGGAGGAATCAAATAACATACAACTGTTCATAATGTGTGTTATCAAAAGCATCTTCTCTTGAGCAGCATCTTGGTCTTTGGTTTTAAAACATATCCATTTATTTAAATGTAATTTTCAAGGGTTGATCTTTTTTATTTTTTTCACAGTATGAATACAATAAACAAGCAAGGATTATCTTAAACTGCTTTTAGGACTCAACAGTAAATAGTCTCTGCCTTTAGATTTTACCAACTATAGAAATTAACTGTATAAATTAATTATTAAAATCTCCCTATTTCCCAACACTGAAGTCTCCCAGGTTTGGTTGCTTCTAAAACAACATCTAGAAATTATCACTTACTTTTAGTGTGACTCTTACTGTTCATCACAGATTAGGTGCAGGAAGACATACTCCTCTTACTGCCTTACTTCAGTGGTAAAAAATATCCCAAAAGATCTATTTATTTGCATATACAGAAATGATGGCCTGGTAATCACTCCTTAAACCTTAAGGACCAGTCCAAATATTCATACAGAGAGTTTGAATCTTTCCTATGCTTTTAATGAGAGATGGATCAAACCTGAAATGAAACAACTGAAAAATAGTCAGATAATATGCTGTATATACTAAACAAAAACGAATCACGTAGCAACAAAAGGGGTAGCTGTGATTACTAGCTTTAGCAAGGAAATTGCTGTTGCCAGGAAGAGTCCAATTACTTGAGCATCCCTAATACGTAAGTATAAATCTTCCTTCCCCTTTTTGTGATAGGATGGGGAAGTGAGGTTTCAACTTGGAGCTAGAGCATAAGTAGTCTTTAATGTAATATTCTTCAGTTTTCTCGTGTAAAACCTTAATTTGTTGTGTGTTTTGAATGAAGTCTTCACCTGCTACATGAATGATGTCCTGTGGTAATACTGAATGATAATTACATTACTGATGGCTTTAAAGAGTTTGCCATTTGATATGGCCCTGGCTGGTAAAACTACATCATGTAACATGCACTAAATTAAGGTCTTATGTGCATAGAGAAAGAGGGAGACAGTCTTTGCAGTGCCTTCTTTTATAGCCTCTTGCTTCAACATAACAATATTAATTTTTACATGACAGTGAATTTTTTTTTAAATGGAAATACACAAGTTTAAATTAAGCTTCATTTATGTAGCTAAATGGTGACAAGAAGTTTTAAAAACCTGTTTATACACTGTCTTTGTAAGCTAAACTCAATGTCTCTTATTAAAATAAGAATTTTTTTTTCTTTGCATATGAAATCAAGTTTTTTTAGCAGAAGGGGAAGACATGGAGCAGCATACCACTTTATTTGAATATAAGTGAAAATACAGTATTCAAATAGCTAGGCTCCAGACTTAAAGTACAGGATACCTTATGCTGTCTTAGATAAGCCAGGTACCATTTTGCAGAACAGAGATGCAAGCTTATATTGATCTCAGGTGGTTCTTCTCACAATTTAGTACACATGTACAGGATAAAACCACAGAGAAGATTGTTAAAACTGTGAAGTCAAGAACTAAAACTTATGCAGTGGTGGCTAAAATGTTTCCCAGCAACTTTATTTTCGTTGTTTTCCTATGCTAGGATGAGAGTCCTTCCCCATGATCACACAGGACTAGAAGAAACAAATTTTTGTTTCTTGGTCAGTATCTGTAACCTCCAAAGATTATTCTCTTCTTGCAGGCCTCAGTATGGTTTCATGCCCATCTCATTGTCCAGCTGACTCTGAAAATTTAATGTATAATTGACGACACACAAGAAGGCTAAATTAAGGTTGTGTCTTGTTCTATATGGTACCAGTAAAATGCAAAGCACAACTGGTAGGAGTATTGGAAGAAATGTTGTCGTTATTTTTATGTCATCTTTCTCTAGCAAAAATAACAGATCAGACTTAGGAACAGCCTCAGCTGGCAATTTTTAATAGCTTCAGCCTGACCAAATTTGCATGTATTTTCATGGGTCAATGCTTTTGCCTCCTTTCCTCTATCCCATCCTATATTAAACAAAGCAAGTGGGCTGGAAAGAGCATGAGGAAGGTGGAGGAGGGAGGTGAGAGAATTCTAGCACTTAGAAAATTGCATATTTATTCCTCAGATTAGTTTCTGAAAGCCAGTATTTCAGTCTAAAAGCTTGTTGTGTCCATCTCCCCTGAAGAATGGCAGGGTAGGAGATATTTTAGTCCCATTGTTCAGACTCCCAAAGCTATAAACAACTAATTGAAGAGCATAAGTATGATATGGGTGTTATAAAGTCTGTATTATCAATGATAAAATAAGATTAACTATATTTTAATATGATTAACCAACTAGATACCTGAAGAAACAAGTTCTTTAACTGGTATTTCAAAAACTGGATACCAACTGAAGAACCTATTTCTTCTAAGAGTGAATGTCAAAAGGAGGAGAACACCATAGATCCATTTAAGCTAATCCTAAAATAATATTGCTTAAGGAGAAGGAGGAAATTAAATGCCAGGAATGATTATTTTGGAAGTCATGGAAAGTTGTTTATGTGACCTTACAAGCCATTTAATAATGAATGAGGCTAGAGAACAGTAAATGTGTTTATTGATCGAACATTAGTAATTTAGTTTCAACACACTGTGTTTAGGGTCTGATTCATGGTGCACTAAAGTGGAAACTTCTCAATAATGCCTATGGAACCATCTGTAATAATTGAGGAATACTTAATTTCAGTGTAGACATGGCATTGTTATGTTGTAAAGGGATAAATTAGTTTAACTCTGTTACGTGCCTTGTTCAGATGCAAAGGAGAGAATGGTTTTAGATAGCAGGTTCTTAGTCAGATACAAAATGCAGTTGAATTGTATTACACCAGATCAGCAAAACAGCAAATGCTGAGAATTTGTGACGAGACAGTGCCATTAATACTGACAAGTCCTATCTTTTTATTTCTGGCCTATCTGCAAGTCTGTCCTGACAAAGAAAGGCATAGACCACAAAACTTGAAGGTCCAGAGCAGTCCTGTCAGGCTTTAAAAGTACACAAGGGGAAAAAGAGATCAAAAAGAGAGAAGCAGGGAACACTGACAACTGTTGACAAAACTAGGTCTTACTCTGACATCTGAATAGGATGGAGAAAGCACAGTTAAAGAAAAATACAGAAGTACACTATTTAAAAGAAAAGCTTTACAAATTTGCTTTTGCTTACAAGTAAAACTGTTTCTCCAGAGGAATGCTGTTGGTGATGATTTGAGAGCCAGGCTCTCAACAAGGCACTAACTGAACCTTTGGCTCCCTCTTACACAATTCACTCTGCCTAGATTATTTTTAAACATGGACACCGATGAGATTTCCTACTAAAACACAAATCCAAAACTATTAAATTTATCTGAATGAAAACCAAGCCAACCCCCTGCCAGAACCAATCAACCAACCAACCAAACCAAAAAATCACCAAAACACAAAACAACAAACCCAATCCACTCAGAATACACTGCTGGGGAAGCAATGCAGGTAGTCCTGTCATTGTGATTAGCTCCTACAGACCAAGGGGAAGGAGCTTGGTCCAGCCTTTAAGTTATTATGGTCAACTACACCAAATTGAGCTAATTTAATTGAATTCAGGATATAGCCCCTAATCACAAGGTATCTGAACTTTGGAAATCCTGATCTCTATGTAATGATTTCAGACCTTGGTATGGTTTTGTTACATATAGAGCAGATGAAATTGGTTACAGTATGTAGCTGGTGCTTCAAAGAACTATTCTCAAAAACTATTTCTATACAACATAATCCACCTGACTATGAAATGCAATAGCAGCTGTGATTTCTTTTTTCTGTATACCAGAACATGTTTGTGTTGACATGTAAGTATTGCTCAGTTAAGATGTTTCACAGCTTGAGGGAGAGGAAAATTTTCTCTTCCTCAACACATCATGATTCTGAGTGACGAGCCTCTACTCTAGGGAAAGAAAAAGCACTGTGCAGCAGAAGGGTGACTGAAGGGTGACCATTCCAGTATAGCATTCCCCTGGTGTGTCATTTTCAATTTGAGTTTTAAAGCTAATCTGTTCTTACTTTCTTATTAATCAGTCCCAGTGCCCCATCAGTGCAGATGGAGCTCGTTTAGCCCTGGAAGGCCTTCCAGCTAAGAGGTTAAACCTCCATCCTAAGGACTTGGCTGCCAGTGTCCAAGCTTGCTAGGCCCTGGCAGATGAACCTTAGGACTAAAGGGTGGGTCCAGCTCTGTGCATGCTGTGTCTCACCTAAAAAAATCCCTAGTGCAGGCTCGAGGGTGCTATCTGCTATCCTCTTTTTATCAGCGTGCTTGGAAAAGGCGCTGAGGAGGAGCATGGATGGAGCCCTCCCTGGAGCTTCGTTTGTGAAGCCGAGCCATGAAAATGACCCAATGTTATAGTTTGAAAGGCTGGTGCAAGCAGTCAGTGTTTTATTCAAATACTGGATTGCTATTGCCAAGAGAGGCTAGTGACTCCAGGCAAGGAGAGAAAATGGTGTAAGACCACAGTAAATCTGGCTACCTCTGTCTGACACAGAGTGCTCCATTGTATCTCCAGATATTTTGGAAGGCCCAAAGAGTGGCCTGTCACCCTTCTGCACTCTTGTTACGTAACAGAAATACGTCATTCACAAATACTCACTAAGGTGATCTGTTAGATTCCCTCCCCATCCCTTTTGTTTGTAGTCAGTATTTGCCACAAAATTTTGACTCTGTAATTGAGTGTTTGCAGTGTCTGCTTTCCTCAATGGAATATAATGGTTTTATGTGATTTGATAAGAGTTTTTTTTTTTAGTCTGGGCATAATATACTTTGCTCTGAGAATGCCACATTAGAATAACCTGACTTATTAGCTGGGGCATTTTAAGCCGACATGAAATATGATCAGGAGGCTGTACACACAGGAAGGATGCTGCCTCTCTGAAGTACTGCTCAAGGAAAGAACAATAACAGAATGACTTCATGTCATTTCTCTTACAGCTCAGAATGAGTTACAAAGACTGATCATTCCTGTGAGTTACTGCGTTTTTCCTTTTTAAAGTTGGGATAACAGTTCACAGTGGCATATACAATTCCTCTTGATTTTCTTAGTGCAGTCATATGAAATCTTAGAGAGTACCCTGTTAGCACCATTTTGGATTGTACATTGAAGTTAATTTTTTTTTTTCCAAGCTAACAGTTAACATGGTGTTGTGGGAACATGTCCAAGGCAATGTCTGTTGGAGTTATTAGTAACGTTACATCCTTTTGTATTGATTATTTTTTTTGTTGTTGTTAACTGAGAGGGTATTTTTCAAACTTGTAGCAAGCAAGAGGGATAAGAAATGCTTGTTAATCCCTCATGTGCATGTGACTGGAAAGTTTTTATCTCCATGTTGTGACAAAAGCTTCACCAAAGCTGATAAAAGAAACTGATATCACTGAGGCCTCATTAGCTGAAATTATGATAGTCTGAGATTTGGTGAACTTTTACGTAGTTTGTCAGTGACCTTGACAGAATTTACACCAAGGCTGCTCTTTCTGGAGTGCCATCAGCAACTGTGTTTTCAAACAGAATAAATAACTGGTTTTTGTGTTTTGATTTTTTTTTTTCCTTCTTCTTAATACTGCATTCATTTGTTATCTCTGTGGACTCTGACACAGTGTAATGTAAAATACTAGGATACAAATCCCAATCTGTCAGTGAGAGTTTCAGTTAATCCAGACCTGCCTAGCCTCACTGCAGCAGAGCTAGTTTCGTGTGTTCCCAGCTGAATGGCAGAGATTTTCTAAGCCCAGAAGACAATTTTGCAGCAGGAGCAGCTGTAAACTGTGGCTTCTGGCATGTGTCACTTGCAGATACGTCACGTGATGCAAACATCCTACGTGAGCTCAGATTGCTGCCGTGAGAGACGTGAGCCGTAGAATGGAGTCTCCCATCACCATGGAGGAAAGGGGAATGTTCCTTAGAGGATGCACTCGTGCTTTTCATAGAACATTCACGTTCACAGAACATTCACAGTTGGAAAGGATCTCTCAGATCACTGAGTCCAACAAAAAAAAACCTCAAAAAAACAAAATCAAAACCAAACTACAAACAATCACAACCACCCCTACATGCCTGCCACTAGAGCATGTCTTGGAGCACCATGTCAACACCTTTCTTAAATACCTCCAGGGATGGTGACTCAACCACCTCCCTGGGAAGGCTGTTCCAGTGCCTCACCACTCTTTCTGTAAAGAATTTCTTCCTAATATCCCCTCTAAACCTCCCCGTCACAACTTCAGACCATTTCCTCTGGTTCTGTCATTAGTTACTAAGGAGAAGAGGCCAACCCCCACCTCTCTACAAGCTCCTTTCACGTAGTTGTAGTGGGCAATGAGGCCCCCCCCCCTCAGCCTCCTCTTCTCCAAACTAAACATGCCCAGCTCCCTCAGCCTCTCCTCATATGGCTTGTTCTCTAAACCCCTCACAAGCTTGGTAGCTCTCCTCTGGACACTCCAACATCTCAATGTCCTTCCTGTAATAAGGGGCCCAGAATTGAACACAGTACTCCAGATGAGGCCTCACAAGTGCTGAGTACAAGGCCATGATAACCTCCCTTCTCCTGCTCGCCACACTATTCCTGATCCAAGCCAGGATCCTGCTGGCCTTCTTGGCCACCTGGGCACACTGCTGGCTC
>VWZO01012018.1:94551-112920 GCA_013396975.1 Bucco capensis
TTGCCTGGGGTTGTTGTGCCCAAAGTGCAGGACACAGCACTTGGCCTTACTGAACCTCATGCAGTTGGCCTCAGCCTGTGGATCCAACCTGTCCAAGTCCCTCTGCAGAGCCTCCCTTGTCTTCCAGCACATCAACACTCCCACACCATTTGGTGTCATCTGCAAACTTACTGAGGGTGCTCTTGATCCCCACCTTTGATGACCACCAGGTCATCAATAAAGATGCCAAACAAGACTGGCGCCAAAACTGAGCCCTGAGGGACACCACTGGTGACTGGCAGCCAGTTAGATTTCACTCCATTAATCACAACTCTCAGGGAACAGCCATCCAGCCAGTTTTTAACCCTGTAAAGAGTACATTTGTCTATACCATGATCTGCCAGTTTCTTCAGGAGAATGCTGTGGGACACTGTGTCAAAGGCCTTACCAAAAGCCAAAGTAGACAACATCCACAGCCTTCTCCCCATCCAAAAGGCAAGTCACATGGTCATAGAAAGAGATCAGGTTGGTTAAGCAAGACCTCCCTTTCATAACACCCATGCTGGCTGGCCCTGATGCCTTGGCTGCCCTGCAATTGCTGTGAGAGCTCACTCATGATCATCGTCTCCGTGATCTTTCCTGGTACTGAAGTGGCTAGGTAGAATTAGTGTAATTAAAGCTATATTGACTTTTTTTTTAATTTAAAATCTCATTTCTATCTCAAGTATTTTCACTGTCTTGTAACTCTTTAACTTCCTAGCAGACAGTGACAGTAACAAATAGCAGTTGTCAGCCTGTTCATTTTCAGATGTGTTCAAGTAAAATTTATAGATCTGAATTAAGATATCTTGTAAAGCTTTGAGGTTTTGAGAGCTTAATGTTGTGAAAAATAAGTAGACAGTCTCAGGAAACTTGAGTGTTTTTTGGAAAATAGCAGCTCTGCTGTTCTTACAGATGGATTCACCAAAACTACTTAGTAAAAAGATGCTAAATTTTCAGGAACAACATGGCAACATGCATGGGTGAGATCTGTATTTCTAATCTTCTACTATGTTCTCACTTTTAGAAGTAGCCATGACCTTTTGTTTTTACTGTGTAAAAGTAAGGTGAAGCCTAACAGTATGATATTTGTCTTCATTAGATCCCTGGGTTTTTCAGCTAGTCTCCCTAATTTTATAATTCACTGTCTGTCCTCTTTTATGTAGAGACCTACATGAACAGCTTACCTTAAAAAAAAGTTAAAAACTTTTTAAAGCTTTTAAATGATGTATACACTATCAATGTATGGGGAGGCCATTTAAAAACTGTTAAATTTGCAAATCTCCTTTTTTTCAATTAGCAAAATAAAGTCTGGAATGCTAAGAGCTTTTGGGGAGAAAAAAACAACTATTTTTTTTACTATGAGCTGGGAAGATAAATGTAATAATTTCCTAATTAAAACACATTTTTTGTCAAATTGGGCAAAATTGAGCCTCTGCTGCTTTTGCAAAGCAGACCCTCTTATATTTTTCTTTCTCTGTACTGCCAATATTTTATCTCGTCTTTGGTTTTCAACATTACCGGTATGATCATTTTAAAACTTTGTCAAAGTTGTCACATTTGATTCTTGTTCAAAATTTGTATCCAATACCTTAATGGGAAAACTGTAGGAGAATGAGTCCAGTATGGCTAGGCTTCACGAACGNAAGGCCTCATGATGCATAGGGGAGAGTCTAAGTAACTTATACCAAGCTGCTTCATAAACATGTTGCAGGGTAGAAAAACCTTATGAATCTTGCTTGGAAATCTTGACTTTCCCAGTCTGTGACAGGGAACAGACTTGGGCTCTTCCTTCTAATTCAAGTTGCACTGTGATAAGAAGCAGGAGGATTAACAGGACAGAAAGAGCCATGGCTTAAGGATTGTTGCCAGGTGGTTTGGGTGAGCTCTGTAAGAGTTAAATGGGGGAGGTATGGTGTATTTCTAATGCACCCTTTTGTGTCTAGGTAGTGCAGCACATATGGCCTTCTCTCAGAAACAGTGGGAGAGCGTAGGTACCATATGTTCTGCTACACCTAGTCACTTGCAGGAAGTTAAGGATGATGTGGCAGTTTTAACTTATCATTTCCTTTTATTGGTGCGTGTCTCAACTTTAATGTCCTCATTTGCATAACTTTAAATAACTGTGTAAATTATAACTTTGAAACTGACATATGGTATTTTATGTGCACATCTATCCTCTAATGTATACTTAAGAAATGCAACACTTTGACTAATAGAGCCCAAATGCTGCACTAGAGACATGTTGCCTGCTTCTAGCATTCCTAAATTTTATGCCTGAAAGAAAGAAAAAAAGTCCTTTTATTCCAGGACAGTTACATTATGTAGGAGGCTGTTGAGTCTGTCTGGAATTCAAACTGAACACAGTATAACATAAACAGTATGTCACTCCAGAGACTAATGATTTTAAGAAGTCCAATTATTTAGATTTTTCAAAGCCCAGGTGACACTAAAATTTCCAATGCCTGACCTTTTGAGAAGGTTATTGATGTAAAATAATTATCTTGATGTTCTTGACAAATCTTTAGTTAGTCACCTTGTTTCACACTAGTGAAACTGCAGTACTCGTTCCTGCTATAATGCTGCATAAAGTTTCTACTGGGCAAAGAGAGATTGCAGTAAGGTGGATTCCATGATGTTCAGTTGATGCAACCACCTTTATTCTTTATAAAATGCAATTTACTGTATTTAGGGTCTACAGGACAGTTTTGCTTGTTGAACAGGATGCATGAACATATCCAATTGTCTTTTTACATGCAACTAGTACCATTAATAGCTCACAAATAGGAAGCAAGTACATGTAACAGTTATATTTTATATCCTGATCTTATAACATCTAATTTTATTGCACATTTTATGCTATTATTCAGTTTACTATTTCATCTCCTAATAATGCAGCTGATGAGTAACTTCTTATACAATCACAGGAATGATGCAGAAGACTTTTATTACAATTAATACCTTTGCTGGGTCACAGCTCACAAAAGTCTTGGCCTGTGCTACTACTGCTGATGCTGTGTAGGCTGTGAGACTCTTCAAGCTGCATGCATCCCTTTACTCTCCAGTCACTTGCAAAGCCATAGGTGGTTTTTGGTGGGACACTGCAGGACATACAGAAGTTAGTGTATGGTAAATTCCCTTGGGACCTTCACAGGTTTGGCATACTGCATGCCAGGGAGATTATAAGATGTCTATATATGTTACTAATGCTATATCTCTTCATTACTCGGTTACTTTCCACTCCTCCTCCCCCTTCGTCCAGCAAACTTGCTGTGTACTTCAGAGGTTCTTGGCTAGGAATTCTGTATTTCTGTAACCTCTGATTACATCTGTCTTCCTGATTAATTTACTTCTTGAAATCCTTTAGGAGATCAATGCACACTGATACTTTCTCCTAAAACTTGTCTTTTTTCTTTACTCAGTCTATTTCTTAACTACAATAAAGATCCTTCTGTTCCTTCAGAGACATGAATGTCTATTTGTTAGACACAGCTACAGTTTTCTGTATTGATTAAGCAGTTAACAATTCATCAACTCAATGAGAGATAATAATCTCCCCATATCTCCTTTTCAAGACGGAGTAGGATTCCAGATGATTCATTGCAAGCAGTAAATGATGTTTCTGCTGGTCATCTCTGCTTGCTTTCTTCCTTGTTCCCAGTGCTTAACTTGGGATTGTTATGGTACTGGCAAAGAACTGGTTCATCCTGCTTAATAAATAAGTTTATGGAATGCAGTAATAAATGCATATAGTTTCCCGTTGAGAGATGGTGTGATGATAATTAACTCAGAGTGAAATGACATTTAGAATGGCTAACACTCTACATCTTCATTCACAGGATACTGTGGCACTGGGATAAAGGCCAAAAAAAATGAGCAAGTGAAATATCTTGTGTTCTTCCTTATATTAGCTGTAATGTTGTTTGCTAAGCAGGTCCAGAACTTACTGCTTAAATATCTAGAGTGGAAGAAACACCTGCATCTTCACCTATGAATGAAAGTGACATATTGACCACAGCTGACAGTGCTCTTAAATTCCATCACAATCCCAGGAACAGGGAGGGATATGCAACAACCAGTAAGTTAAAGAAAGGCTATATTAAATGTTGTACTTCATCTGCTTGTAAGATAAGAATTTTGGTTCAAGTAACTGTTATTTAATTTAGTAAATGTGGCTATCTTTTTATTCATCTGAATAAAAAGCTTTAAGTACCCTTTTAACTTCCCAGAATATAGGTGGCAATACAGTATTTATATATAATATTTAATCTGATCAGTATTTGCTGTATTAGGCTGTAGCCCATTTTCTCCACTATACTTTGATTGTATTGTAAGAAGGGGACTAGGAAAAGAGGGCATGCATGTAAGTTTGGCAAGAAGAGTATTGACATGTTGCTTCATGTCAGCAAAGCAACTTGAGAGCATAAATATCAAGCATCACAACAGTAGCATTTTCTTCAAATTCAGACTATTGTAGCTGAAAATAGAGATCGACCTAGCTTTGTTTTATTTTCCAAAGTCTGTCAAGTAGTAATATGAATATATTTGCTGAAGAAATGATGCGAATTCAGGTAGCACCCAATGATCCTCAGCTGGGTTTGTTTGGTTTGGTTTGTGGTTTTTCTTTGTTTTTGTTTTTTTGAAAGATGATGGCAGTTTAGTGTTTTTACTCTAAGTGGAAATGAGATGTCTTAGTTTATCTGGAAACTCTTATACCCAGAAATGGCAATGAACTAGAGTATTTTTCTATAAAATCTAGAGGTTTTCTTCACTTTTCTGTGAATTGTGTTTTAAGTAGGAGTCCATAGTTAAGTGATGAAAATCCAGATCATAATAACAGTGTCTAATCAATAATAAATGATTGTTATTCTGTTACATGTTTAGGTATTGTACCATGATTCCTCATGTATATACAATGTGTATATAACTTTCTGATGGTATATGATAGAACACTTGATGCTTATTTTGATCTGGCTTTATAATCTGTTAGTGTAGTAGGCTGGTACTCAGGAGACTTGAGTTACAGCCTTTGCTCTACCCAGTGGGCTGTGCTGACTGGGAAAATTATTCACCATGTCCATCTGGGCTGTGGATAAAGTGCTGCTCTCCTTGGTAAAGTGCTTTGAGACTGACTGATAGGTGTCACTGGAGGGTAAGTTGCTGCTACTTATGAGCCAACACATGTTCCTCCCTTCTAGGATTAGTAGGTAGTGTGGCAAGGGATTACCCCAAAAAAGTACCTGTTTTTTACTTCTTTTTTTACTCCAATTTTATTGGAATGAAATGTTACAGAGTCAGTGACATGACATTGGCATTAAGATGGACAAAGGAAGATTGGTTCTTATAGCCTGTACTCGTCTAAATTATGATCAAAGTGCTATATTGCTCTGTGTTATGCATTATCTAGATTGGGAGCAAAATAGCTCAGATTGGCTTTCATTCCTATTAATAACAATATTCCTTTGATGAGGACTGATCACTAGCCAGTTAGGTAAGGAAGCACAGAGACGTTTCCTGACCCTACCTTCATGGGTGCAGTCTGTCTGTATTGTGATTGCCTACAGGCAGCAATGCCAGCTGCCAGAGGTACAAGTAAAAGTAGTACAGAAATATGGATTCACACATTCCTCCACATCCCTGAACTACCTAAGAAACCTTCTTTGGAACATAAGTAGCTGGGTTAGTGATGGGCAGATGCTTTTTCATCCTGCTGATGCAGTGCATCCTTGCATGGTGCATGACATACCTGGACAGGTTTTACCTAGTTTGCAGCTACTACATTGCAGTGTAGCCTGTTCTTTATTAATTTCAGTGTTTTTTACAGTAATGTTTGAAATGAGTAGAACACACTTTGATTAGGAACACGCTTGATTAGCTCTGCTCATTATGAAGCAATCAAATGCTTTTAATTACTTCCATGACTATATGCTTGTTTGGTAATAACTCTTTCAAACTGAGACTTTTAATTGCTTATTTAGTGGTTCATTTCACTAGAGATGTCAGTTGTATGAATGTCTCTACTTCCCAGTCTTCTTGTGCTTTATATAAATTTCTGAAGTGTGCCTTCACTATAACTTCTATGCCTAAATCAGTGGTTGTTTTTTTTAATAGTACCAGCTTCTCCTTTTATCTTCCCTTGACAATGATTATAGAAGTATGCACTATAAAAACCATCTGCGAGACTGCAGCTAGCTTCTTTCTATCAACTGTCCACTGAAGGTCGCTTGTCTAACATGTGCTGCTGCTGACAAAGCCCCATCTCGTGTTTTCCTTTCTGTCCTCAGGGAAAACTCCCCTATGGAGCAACCCTCCTTTCTACTTTGGAAGCCAATGCCTTGCTTGTAAACTTACCAGTATGGCTAGGCTTCGNAAGGGATTTTCAGACTGTGCCTGAAACGTACCAGTATCATGAAGAAAAAAGCCACACAAAACAAACCAAAGAACATCCCCCCCAACCCAACATTTATCACTAAGCCCTGCACTTTAGCAGATGATGTGAGACTGTGACCATAACTTCCTATTGTTCCGGCCTTGGAGTTAACACAAAAGGTGCCACCAGGAAATGAGAACCTGGCTGGCCAGTTCCCACTGATTTTTCACAGTGCTCAGTAAAGATCACTTCCATGTCACTGTTTTGAAGCAACCAAGAAAACAAATTCACCCAACTCTAAACTGGTCTAACTTCTCTGGTCTTTTGAACAATCTTTCAGTGAGGCAAGTGTGTAATGATGCAAAATTGCTCCAAGACTTGGAGTTAGATAACTCAGAAAGGGAAATCTGAATCACTCTGTGTTGGGGTAGCTGTATCTTGAATGCTCAGCAGTTGTATGTAATAAGAAATATTAAATGTAAAAGCTTTCCTGTTTTTTAGGACAAATGTACCAAACATATGTGTGGCGTGGGTTTTTTTTTCCACATGACAGTGCAGTCTACTTGGGATAGATTGCCATTTTTTAACACAGATACACTCTATATGTATGCATAAATTAATTTTCTTCCTCATTCTCATGCATCTTAAATAGCCAGGTGTGAACCGGATTGATCTCTAGCTCTATCCTGGGTGCATTGTTTCTGACAAGAGGTCCATGATCTGCTATATCTATGCTATGTATTTGAGCACAGTCAATAAGATGCAGCCATATTCTGTTCCTTCCAGAAACAGCAGAGAAGTATTCCCATTCTCTCTGGTTTCCCTGCAGTGCACACATACAAAAATAATACTTAATAGCAGCATGTTTTACTCTGATTTCCTTTTTTTTCTTTAAGTAGTAAAATATACTTTTGTGGTTTTTTGTAGATACTTGACAATAAACTGAAATGGAAAAGGGATATACCTGTTTAGAAGACCTCAAATATTAATGCAAAGTTTTTCAGACTTCACCTTGCTCCCCTTTCAGACTTCACCTTGCTCCCCTTTCAGACTTCACCTTGCTGCCCTTTGAGGTTTCGTCTATCAAGATTTAATGAAATGTGCAGTGTTCAGAATTACTCTAACACATTTGCAGTTTCTATTACTCTCTGTAGATGCAGAAGGGTTTTACTGGTATTTCTCTTTGAGCTTGTTTTAGTCTACTGATGGAGTGACAAGGAATACTTAATTTCTTTAAATCAGGACTATAACTACCAATGTTTGCTTCAAATAGGTCCAGATTAGTTCTTAGAGTTTATTTTAAGTAACTCAGTCTCATCTGGGACTAATTCTGACCATGATACAGGAAAATTTCTGCTGTCAGTTGGTTGCACACTGATCCCATTTTGGATGTAATAGAATAAATGCCAGGAGAAGGACCATTAAGTGTTCCCTACACTGTCATCAGGGATATACAGAAAACCATCCATAGCTAATGTTAAGGAAGCAGGGGGAAATGAACATTTATTCCTATAGCAATACACACTGAGTAAAAATTTGGAATAGAAAGGTATAAGCAAAAAACACAACAGCTACAAAATTCAATTAGTACAAGTGATACAAACAAAGCAGAGCTAGCTAATACATTCATTTCCTAGTTCTGCTGCAAAGGCAGTCAATCTATTATAGAAACTAGAGTTTGAGGAGACAGACCAAATTATAGAAGTGTAAAGTACAAAAAATTAAAGATTATCTCTCTTCCTTGCAAGCCATAACATTAGTAAAGATTAGTAATTCAATAAAAAATCAGTTGCATAGTTCAGATGTCAAGTTTCAGTCATAAAAAGCATATATGATGTGTGTAATCCATAGGGTAGCATAGTACTGTTGTGCTTAATCCAATTCCCCCCAAAATGTGATTAATTCCAGAATACTTCAAATATCTTTTCATTGTCATTTTTTACCAAGAGCTTCAATCAGTTGCATCATAAGAAATACATGGAGAGATAGTGTCAAACATGACTGCTGGGAAAAGAAGGGAGTAAAAGTAAAAGAGCAAGAAATATCCCTGTACGGTGAAAGGGTGGACAGAGAAAAGAGGGAGAAAACAGGTAAGGAGGATGGGTGGGATACTGTTGAGGATCAATGCACTGTTAAAGCAAAAGAGAGCAGTTAATTTCCTCCAGATTGGAAAAAAAATAGAATGCAGAATTGCCCTGAAAACCATTAATAAGCAGACACCATAACTTTTTTATGGGAGAACATTGCTTTTTACAAATTTCTCAGATACAAGTTTGTTGGAACTTGCAGAACTCTTCTACGTGGATTTTTTCCAGTTAGACATGACATTTTGTTTCAGTAAAGGGCAAGAATAGTGAATATATTTCATTTATGGAAATTTATTGCCATGGAGGAAGTAAGACAAAGTAGTGCCTCTCATGGCCATATGTAAGGACTTCCAGTACTCTTGGAGCTAACTGAGTGTAAGCTCATTGATGCAAGGAGATGTAGAGCTTCCTTGAGACTGAGAGACGTGGAGTGAGTATTAATGGTGGATAAGTGCTGTCCTAGCTGTGCCTTGCCTTGCCTGTGTCAGTGATGGTGTTGGGAGAGGGGGGAAAAAAAAGGCAGGTAAAATGCTGGCAGCAGCAAAACTGGCAATGAACACAAGGTATTAAATCATTACTGGGACTTGGAATATGATTAGGGAAAGTTAATGGAAAACTAAGCCACTGTGCCAAATGACTGTTGCTGGGTTAAAGGAGGCTAATTTGCAACACCATAATGAAATTAGGCGTGCTGCCTTCCTTTCTGACACTGAACAGTGTAAAAAAAAACCCCAAAGTTGTATGTGTAGTGCATTTGTGGGCCCTCAACTTCTCTGGTGGATTTAAAAGCTGGAGTGATACTGCCAAGCCTGAGTAACAGTGATTTCTGATGGACTTTGGAAAGTAACTGGTGATAGATAGGTGTGTAAGATGGACACTGAACCTATCAGCCAAGGACCAGTCTTAAAGTGATTATAAAGACATTTTCTAGTGTGTTCTCTGCCTTTAAAACAGAAATAATTTCTAAGAGGTACCAACTCTTTTAGCAAAACTCAGAGGGATGAACATTTCAGAGCCTTCTGTTTAAGTCTATTTAGACTTAGACATCAGTGAGCTGACCATTAGAAAGTTTGTCCTAATGGAAGGTCTAAATCTGCAAGCCCACTGCTGGATGTTCTGTCCTGAGTGAAGGGGAAGACATTTTATCTCTCTCCCTTTTGCAGGAAATGATATAAACTTATTACACCTAAATATTGCTCCTTAAACTAAATAAGAGCTCCTTATCAATAATATTTTTTGAAATTCCTCGGGGACAGGAGGTGTTATGTTTTGGGGTGGGGTTTTTGCTGTCATCTGGAAAACGTGGGTGAAATTCAACTTACCTTTTGGATATCTACAATTACTAACAGCAGACTGTGATCTAGGATCTGCTTTTATAGTCAGAGGAGAGAAATATTATCTTCTAAAGTCAGTTGCTCTTAACCTAAAGTAGATACCAGAACTAAGCCAAAAGATCCATTTTCTAAATGTGTTTATTCCTTTCTGACTGTAAGGGAAGCCTTTACAATTTTGTCTGTTACTTATCTGACCTAGTATATAATCTTACTCAGATTTAAAGCTACTGCTTTTCACCTTAATTTTTCATCTTAATTAATAATGAAGTGTCCTAAATGTTTCAAACAATGTAAATATTTCATTAAAGTCAAGTAGTTTTTTCAGAGGAGTAACAGAGGTAAATGTCAAAGTAGAATAACTGTTTTGCAACTTCCCAAAAAGGCAAATTATTTGACCAGTGCACAGTTTCTCTGACAAGTGAGTAATGTCTGTCTAAATTACTTCATCTTGTTAGTATATGTGAATACTCCTGGCTTGTGCTCTGTCAGATGAGTTGTTTGCCTGCTGGTAATACAGCAAATGGGTGTGAGTCTCTTCACAGAGACAGATTCAAGCTAATCAGGTTTTGGGATTGGAGCTATATATAAGGGCTGAGGAGAATGTTTCAGCTAATGTTTGGTTATTTTGGCATATTTGATTAGTAAACTCCATAAAGCAGGCCTGAGTTTTGCATGGCAAAGAACTATGGTTCTTTGAAATGTTGGTGAGATTTATGCATATGCATGGTATGAGATGTAGAGAATATGCTGCTGTCTTTTTCGTCTCTGTGCAAAATGGGTATCAGAGCAAGAATGACAGCCAGACCAGATGATAGCTCAACAGGAACAGTGCCAGAAACTCTGTAAACTTCTTGCAACTCTGTAATTTATCATACTTTTTAGCCTTTTCCAGGAAGAGTTTTTAGTTCTGTGTTCTTACCCTACAGGCTATTGCTTAGGCAACATTCCTACTCAGAAATTACAACAAAAAATTACTTTTTGTCATGAGCATGTCTTTTGCATTGTTTTATTTGTATTCATACACACATAGAATGTATTTTAGATATTGTGTATACCCCTCACGGTGAAGGTGGCATACTGTCAGTTGCTTTAGAGTGCTGAATCTCTCCTTCGTTATATCAGCTAGCATAAATGGGGGGAAAAATGTGATTTTAGTTTCATACAGAGCTACACAGGCACAGTCTGAAAATCCCTTGTGGTCTCCTGTGGCCCCTGGTGCCATAACTGTGCCCACAGCAGAGGGAGCATTAAACTCATTGCCCACGGGAAAGTGTGGGCAGTGATACCCATGTTCCTAGAATCCTTGGATGGGTAGGATGAGCTCATTAGCCTTCTGGCAGTCATCCTAGGAGAAGGACAACTCTGATTCCAAACCCGGGCAGATGGAGCTCGTTTAGCCCTGGAAGGCCTTCCAGCTAAGAGGTTAAACCTCCGTCCTAAGGACTTGGCTGCCAGCGTCCAAGCTTGCTAGGCCCTGGCAGATGAACCTTAGGACTAAAGGGTGGGTCCAGCTCTGTGCATGCTGTGTCTCACCTAAAAAAAATCCCTAGTGCAGGCTGGAGGGTGCTATCTGCTATCCTCTTTCTATCAGTGCGCTTGGAAAAGGCGCTGAGGAGGAGCGTGGCTGGAGCCCTTCCTGGAGCTTCATTCACGAAGCCTAGCCACAACGACGACAGAGCTACACAAGGCTTTCTAGTACATAGATGAAAATGGTATTTCCTGTCTGAAGATGAAGGGCCTGTGCCATTGTGCTGATAAGGGAAAGGAGAGTGGGGAGGAAGGAGCAGAGATGTGAACATCTGGTCGGAGTTCTTTCCCACTACCCAGGGCAGCAGGAGAAGAGAGCTCCCCAGCATCTGCTCCAGCTGCCCTATACTCGTTCCCAGTGCATCACCTAAGGCCTTCCGGGAAAGGCAGGATGACTTTCCAGGAAGAAGAGGCATTTTCTGACTGGGGTTGGCTCTAGCTGTGTCGCTCAGGGCCTCTCAGAGCAGTGGTGTGGCGAGTTCCCGTAACAGGGGCCCAATGCCTCACCTAGCAGTGCCTAAGAATGCTGGAGGAGGCTGTCACCTGGGACATCAACCACACCATGCTAGAAGTGTGCAATTACAGCCTCCTCACATGTAATTACTCTAGGAATAGATATTTAAGTACAGGTTTGCTATACATAGTGTAACACTAAATGCTGGCAATTAGCATAACTGCTTTCTATTCGTGATATCTAGGGATACAGAATTGTATAGGTAACTAATTTTTTTGTAGGTACATAATAGTCCTTTTCCCAGTCTCAAGCCTGTCTTGTCTCAGTGAAACGGGTTATTTAATTTGTAATTCACTGCAATTATGGCAGCAGTTGTGTATGTAACAATGTTTCCTTCATTAAATTAAAGATGCATATGGATTCAAGCCCTACAATGAACTTTTATTGTGATTTAACTTGACATTTCACTATTCAATGTCTTGCTTTCTACTTATGGATATTTAATATATATAACTTTGACAATCTACTGCTATTAAATAAACTAAATTAGGAAAAGATTATGTACTGTTCAAATAATTTTGCTTGACAACTAGGTAAAAAACAGCAGGAAATACAATGGAAATACTTAAATTCTCTTTAAGATTTGTCTAATTTCTAATTTTACTTGCTGTTTTGCGCATTAAAACTAAAGCCATTATTAGATAATTTTTGGTCAGTTTTCACATGGTTCTTTTATTCTAGAAATACTTCACTGTAAAATGTACTCTATAAAAAGCTTCTTTATAAACAAAACCAGCAGTATTAATTTTAAGCTCAGCTGAAATACTAAGCAAAAGGTTCAGAAGGTATCCACTTAAAGAGTATCTCTCTGGTAAAAAATGCTATTCACATGAACACTGTTCTTGTCTTCTCCATTAGTTTTTGCAAATGGAGGATTATATGTCTTTCCTGGGAATTGAATTAGCTGTATGAATGTTTCGTTTCTTGAGTACTAGAGGTTTGGACTAAGATACCTCACATTAATGTGTATGGCCCTATCTCTTGGTTGGTCATGGAGCTATGCCAACACAAGGGGTCTTTGCTGGAGCAAAGCACAAAAAGGCATGTTTCTTTCTTGGGAAGGAATAAGCTATTTTATTTGGAAAAACCCTGAGTGTACTTCTTAAAATACTGAAACTTTCCTTGAAGTCTTGAAGGATCTTGTATTTTAGCATGCTCAGCTGCTGGTTCTTTAAAGAAGTAACACAACAACTACTACCATTTAGAACCTATATTTATAGTTTGAGCACCTGAGTCTCACTCCCCATTTGAAAAAACCCAAAACAACAACAAAATTTAGGATACGGAGGAAATTGGATTTAATATATACTATTGTAAAAACTGGTGAAATATTACAAGGTGTAATGAGATGAAATATCAGCCTAGATGTTCCATTTTAATTTTGATTTATCATAGTTTTGTGTCTATTCCTCAAGACATGTTCTACCTTTGACCTGTGGTTTAGAAACCCCTCTATTTTTGCTTACCTTGATGGCTGTATCTACCTTAGGTATTACATGTATTTTTAATAATTACTTTCTGTTACCAAATATTTTGGTACTTATAATAGCATGAAAATCACCAAATAATAAGAGTAACCCTGCTGCAAAATATGTAGACTTTTTAAAAAAATATATATTCTTTTAAGCAACCTCTATGTCTTTGGGTTATACTCTCATTTAAGTAGCATCTTTGAAAAATGTTTGGGGTTTTCCTGAGGTTAACTCCACTATTAAGCAAAATGGTGATAGGATTTGAGTTGCTCATAGCATAGAGTGAGAGTTATCCCAGAAGAGATGCATTTAATTTGGGATGTGGGGAGACTTTAGTGTGCATTAGGAGCCACTTCTGGGTAGCACCTCAAACAGCACTTGCCCAGGGAGCTAGCTGCATGTTTGTAAGAGCAAGTGAACAGCTGCTCACTTTGTATGCTTCTGCAGCTCTCTTAACAAATGGCTGATTAGAAATTGAGCAAAAACCGATATTCAGCACAAAACAGGAAGGTGTCTTGTGCTTCTGAAGTGTGCATGTGATATGGGGAGAGGAAAAGGGGATGCAATATGAGGAAACACTGTATGCCTAAATAGATTGGGCTTTTCAGAGCCACGGAAAATCAGTCTTGCTTATATCATGGAAAGTCAGGCACTGCAACCATCAGCAGCTTTTTGGGGATAAGAAAATTGGGAAAAAAAATCAAGATCTGTAATTGCATGGCTGAGGCCATGTTGTAGGATGCATTGTTGTGAATTGTTATAATTAATATAAGCATTCCTTAAAAATGTTTCATTCCTTCTGTTATGTAAAGATACATTTTGAGGTGAGTACCAGTAGTTCAACTTAGAGGTTTCTTGTGAGTTCCAGTGCAAACAATACACATCAAATTAATAACTAGAGAGCAAAGTTTGATCTTGTAGGTTGTTTGCAAGCATTGTGTTAAGTACTCATCAGTTCAAGCTAGATTTCAGGGAAGCCATGGTGGCAGATACCTCCATTGGTGGTAAACGGGGAATACGAAGGGATGGGGTCAATGGAACAGCTACTTTTGCCATAGGGCTCCTCCCAATTAATCCACTCAGGCAACTGATACACATTTTGGCAAGAGAAACAGCAAAAGATATATCCTGGTTGAACAGAGAGGTGTGAAGAAAAAGCACCCTTGCTTATTAAACACTTGGGATTGTTTTCTTACAATAAATGGTCACCTCCTGCCATCACCTTTTCCTGTCAGTCTTCTGTGGAAATGGCAACAATACTTGCCTTTATCATGGAAATGCAGTGATGCCTACATTAAAATGATAATTTGTATTTGTTTGGAAATCTTTTGTGACCCTCAGGCAACAGGTGGGTAATTTGTCAAAGAGATTCTTTGTCTTTGAAAACTACTTCAATTATTGGCACTTGTGCTGTCATGCATAATCACTGGGGCCCCATTTGTTTTTAAGCTGGAGCTGCCTCTTGATGGGCAAGTAAACAGCACCTTTATAAATAAGGAATAAATTGTTGGCACCCAGTGCTAATTCAGAATTAGCATTGTTTTAAAATACCTGGTGCTGTAATCCTAAACCATGCTGCTTAGACTACTTTTGTGGCATAAAATTTATTGCAGAAAGCAGGGCAAGTATGGAGAATGGTTTTGCAGCCCGATTCTCCTACCACCCTCTTCTGCATACACGAAGTTCTTCCTCGAAAAGCAGACCTCAGTATGAACACAGTGCAGGCTGCTTACAATGAGAGAACACCTCAATTCAAACAGCTGTCAGGGAGCAGCTATTAATCATGCCAATATTCAGCAAGCCATGGCCGAGAGCTTTCTTGTTTCTTTGAGCTTTATATGGATAAATCCAGCAGAGAAAGCGAAATTGGAAAAGGTGGCTTCACTGATAAGAAAACCTACCATAAACTTTGAATTAGTGACAGTGTGTACCAGCTTTGCCTCTGGAGTGTTTCATTAGTATTGTGTACTGCCTCTACTGCGTATTAGCTTGCTGCTGACATGTCACCTAAGATAACAACATCATCTGTTTAACAGGACCAGGAAAGAAACAAATTAGTTTCCTACCATCCTAAGTAAAATGTGAATACTCAACACAGTCACAGTGTTCCCACATGCACTAGAAATTGTTCTGTGTTTATGATTTACACATTTTTCTTAGTAATAAAAAAAAAAATCAATTTTTTTCCCCCAAAATCATACAACAGATTGGATCAGGGAGATAAATCTCATTCAGGAGGTGGAGCAATGTGCAATAACATTATGGCACCAGCTGCTCTTTTTGTGTAGTTTGCTACGTAGACTGCTTTTGCAGAGCCCAACCAGGACAAAACCAATTAACTGATTAGAAAGTACCAGAAATGAGAGAGTGACAACAGAATTACATGAAGTTCTTCAGTCATTTTGCTTAGCAATAGCAATCTAAGGATTTCTGGGGAAATCACTGAGCAGTATATTGTGCCTAAGATTATATTTATCCAATGCTTTTTTTTCCCCCTTTTTTTCTTATTTAAAAGATCTTGAGGAAACTGCAATACTAAACAAGTACAAATTCTACAGATTTAATGACAGATTTTAATAAATGAAAGAGCTGAGCATTGATCAAAGTCAATACTCAAGAGCTACATAAAAGAAGGCAAGCTCTAAAACTGAACATTTTAATAGTTTTAGAGTAACATGATATACTTATTTCTTCAAGTAATATCTCATTTAAATGTAAATTTGGGGTTCAGTTATCAAAGTGATTTTTTTAATCATTCTACATTTCTAGGGATCTAGGATCAAAGTTATATATTGCACTTGCAAGCCACTATTCAAGATGGCTGGTGATGAGATATGGATTACCTTCAAGGTAGCATTGAGAGCAAATCCTAAAAAAATTAATGAACAGAAAGTAGATTCAGGAGGACCCCATGTTTTAAAAATCTGTACTTTTCTGCTCTTAAATGAGCTCATGAAAACTATAATTTATCAGGTTCTGTCTAGACTGGTGCAGAAAAGCCCAAGGGCAAGAGATAAATTGGGAATGATGGTAGGTTTTGTACTTAGACGGTGCAAAAGCACAGCAGTACATCCCATGACACCACTTATGGCAATGGGCATGGAGGAGACCGTATCTTGGCTAGGAGAAATGAAGCCAACTGAGAGTAAACAGGAGCATTTATATCTTTCCCTTCTGAGGCAGCACAGTGACTGCAGAATGGCTGTTAATACGTGTCTTTGAACCCTGCTAGAGCAGAATGTTTTTCATTAAACTTACAAAAGCTGGTAATAAAAGCTGACAGAAAGCTGAGAGGAGTGGCTGATATACCAGATTGCTGTGCAGCTATCCAGAAGGATCTCGATAGGCTGGAGAGGTCAGCAGAGAGGAACATTAGGAAATTCAACAAAGGCAGAGTCCTGCACCTGGGAAGGAATAACCCCGTGTACCAATACAGGCTGGGGAATTACCTACTGGAATGCAGCTCAACAGAGAAGGACCTGAGAGGTCACAGTGGAGTTTTCTATCAGCCAGCAGTGTGCTGCTGTGGCCAAGAAGACTGGTGGTATCCTGGGGTGCACTGACAGCAGGTCGTGGGAGGTGATCCTGCCCCTCTACTCAGCCCTGATGAGGCTCCACTTGGAGTTCTGTGTTCAGTTCTGGGCTCCTCAGTGCAAGAGGGACATGGAGCTCCTGGAGCAAGTGCAATGGAGACCTGCAGAAATGAGCAGGGGACTGGAGCATCTCCCTTATGAGGAAAGGCTTGTTTAGCCTGGAGAAGAGAAGGCTGAGAGAAGACCTTATCAATGGATATAACTATCTGAAGGGAGACTGTCAGGAGGCTAGAGCTAGGCTTTTTTTGGTGGTGCCAAGCAATAGGATGCGGGGCAATGTGCACAAACTGGAAAACAGGAAGTTCCACCTAAACATGAGGAAGTACTTCTCACTGTGAGGGTGACTGAGCATGGAACTGGCTGTCCACGGAGGCTGTGGAATCTCCTTCCCTGGAGGTGTTCAGAAACCATCTGGACACAATCCTGAGTAATGTGCTGTAGGAGTCCCTGTTTTAGAGGTTGGCCTATAGATGACCTCCAGTGGTCCCTTTCAACCTTAATCACTCTGTGATTCTGTGATACTTGCTGCTCACATCCTAAACCTACACAAACCTCTCTAGGATGTCTCTGTAAGCTAAGTCCAAATGGGTTTTGCAAGTGTTGTGATAGAAAGTTTTATTCAGAGCAGGTTGACTCCAAGACACTGATCTTATTTTTATCCCTTAACACCTATAAATCCTGTGTAACTTCACTGCAGTTAGGAAAGTAGCTGTCATACTAATAATAGAAGCAGAAGTTTGAATACCTGTTTGTTGCAGGTATATACAGAGTATATTTGTGTGTAGTGAACCAGGTAATTGTGTTTTGAATGGAGTTGTTTGTATATAGCTGTTTATTCTTTCTTTTGTATTTTTGTACAAAGAGTGGATCTCTGATGTTGCCATTGATTATGCTTTTCCACATTTACATTATGCTGTGGTCAAAAGAAGCTCTGTCACTGCTGGTAGTTGTATATTTTCTCACCATCTATTTGAGTTTTGATGTAGATGGTTTACTATGGATTTATTTAAAATAAAATTTAAATAACTTATAAATAGAAACAACAACTATTGCAATAGGCAACTGAATCTAAGGCATGGGCTTGTTTTGGGAAATGTACAGTTGACTGAAAAGAATAATGTCTAATACACGAATTTGCAAACTAGTTTTGGCAGCTGTTTACAGCCCTTCCAGTCAGGTACATGGAGCTGTGAGCAGCACAAGCTGGTAGAGGCTCCAACAATATGACAATGCAAAATGTACAGGATGGGAAAGTGTACTGTTGTAATGGCCCAGACACTGATCTGGGGACAGTTAGCTGGGGTGCTGTTCAGTTAACAGCTGTATTACTAACTTAGCTTTGAAAAAATCAAGAAATGTGACCTGAGTAACTCTAGGCCAGTCAGCCTCACCTCCATCCCTGGGAAGGTGATGGAACAGCTTGTTCTTGCCACCATCTCCAAGCATTTGGAGGA
>VWZO01012018.1:113149-132638 GCA_013396975.1 Bucco capensis
GGAGCTGCTGGAGAGAGTCCAGCACAGGGCCAGCAAGATCCTGAAAGGAGTGGAGCATGTGCCCTAGGAGGACAGGCTGAGAGAGCTGGGTCTCTGCAGCCTGGACAAGAGGAGACTGAGAGGAGACCTCAGCAATGGTTACAAATATGTTAAGGGTGAGTGTGAGGAGGAGAGAGCCAGGCTCTGCTCAATGGCATCCAATGGTAGGACAAGAGGGAATGGGAGCAAGTTGGATCACAGGAGGTATAGTATTAACATGAGGAAAAACTTCCTTACAGTTCAGGTGCCAGAGCACTGGCCCAGGCTGCCCAGGAGGCTGTGGAGTCTCCTTGTCTGGAGCCATTGCAGAGCTGCCTGGACACATTGCTGTGTGAGCTGGTCTAGGTGATCCTGCTCTGGCAGGGGGGTTGCACTAGATGAGCTTTCTAGGTCCCTCCCAAGCCCTAATCTATACTGTGATACTGTAATTCCCTATCAAGCATCCCCTACAATGGCTTTTCTAGCCAATTCTTCACTCTTTTGGTCCAGTAAAGAGTCCTGACCTTAAAAAAAGAAAGGACTGCCAGAGTCTTGCTGACACTTATTCCACCTAGCTTCTCAGTCATTTTTGTTCAAATGAAAATGTTACTCCTCTTTAAATATCCCTTTACAAGGGTCTGTGATAATTGAACTGTCTAAATTCATGTGTCTAGTTAGATTGGACTCTTTCTTTGCAAAAAATAAATACTTGGCTTTTGTCAGTTCTTAACCTCCTTAGGAATAAATTGTATGTGTGAGCCTCTTCTAGAAAGTGGCTGTTAATGAAAGAGTGGCACAGATATGCAGTGGTGTTACAAAAGCTCTTTTCTCCCCCTCCATTCAGATTGTGTGCATCTTTTATACTGTCTGAATAGTTATGTAAAAAAAGCAAAACTGTTACACCTAGGAAGTATTTAAACACATAGGAGTGTGTATATATATTGAGAGGAGGGTAAGTTATAGATTTGTGGTCTGAGAAATGGAATTCTTCATGGCTGTTTCTGAATGGTCTTTTTCCTATGTATTTTTCTTTATTTCAGGCAGAGTTGATATTCAATTATATGAAAATATCACTTAACAGTTCAGTAATAAAATGTAGTTGAAGTGGAAAGATCACAAATGTCTCAGGGGCATGTAGTAGTGAATTCCTGAAAAAGCCAAGTAGATTGTTTTAGTTAGTATGTTTAGTCTGTGGCAAAGTAATGTATGATTCTGTTGTCATCCAATGTTAGGACACGAGGGAATGGGAGCAAGCTGGACCACAGGAGGTTTAGTATTAACACGAGGAGGAACTTGTTTGCAGTTCAGGTGCCAGAGCACTGGCCCAGGCTGCCCAGGAGCCTGTGGAGTCTCCTTGTCTGGAGCCATTGCAGAGCTGCCTGGACACATTGCTGTGTGAGCTGGTCTAGGTGATCCTGCTCTGGCAGGGGGGTTGCACTAGATGAGCTTTCCAGGGCCCTTCCAGCCCCTGACATACTGAGATACTGTGAAACGAATATAGCTGCTTCTGAAAAATGTTAGTTGCTGTTTAAGGAATTTTGGAAACAGAAGATGGTAGGGAATCATCAGTTGCCAACTCTGGCTCTCAAGTAGCACTTTATACTGATCTGTATGAGCTTGTAATGCACAGAGAAGCTAACTGGTAGTTTGGGGAGGTCCATTCCATAGAATGGAAGCTGCATGCATTTCTTCTATTCCAAGGCTGCTCCAGATTCTCACTGTTCAAATGTTTAGACTTTTTCTATTTTTTAATTTACAGCGTGCCTTTGTTTATGTCCATCTTATATTCATTATTTCTTGTGCTTTTTTAATGTCCTGTCCTGTTCAGACTGGCCCAAGGGCTACTGCATACTCTGTCTCTCATTTGATGTGTTCTAAGGCTTGGTTTTGTTTAGGGCTCCAGTTAAAATGATTTTTTTTGAATCTGGGCCTGTTTATCCTGGAAAAGAGGAGATTGAGGTGAGACCTCATCACTTTCTATAGCTACCTGAGGGGAGGTTGTAGAGAGGCAGGGACTGGTCTGTTCTCCCTAGTGGAGAGTGATAGGACAAGGGGAAATGGATGGAAATTGCACCAGGGGAGGTTCAGGCTAGACATTAGGAGGAATTTCTTTGCTGCAAGGGTTGTGAGCCATTGGAACAGGCTGCCCAGGGAGGTGCTTGAGTCCCCATCCCTGGAGGTGTTTAAGAGACAGGTAGATGTTGCATTGGGGAGCATCATTTAGTGGGGTGATAGGGCTAGGACAAAGGCTGCACTGGTGATCTTCAAGGTCTCTTCCAGCTGTAACTGTTCTATGATTCTGTGATTTCACAGAGAGGTTTTACCATCTGACTGTAATCAGGATTGTGCATTCTCCAGAAACTCACAAAGCTTAATAAGGTTTGTGTTTCCTTTTTGTTAGTTGATGGGGACATAGCTGTTATTTTTTTAACCATGTCTGTTGGGATCTGGCAGCACTCATCTTTGCATTTAATTCCCCAAAATTGGATTGCTCCTGCAGGTCCCTTGACCATGCTTCTTTTCATGGCAAACCTTGTGTCTAAAAGAATTTTGTTTGCTTTCTTACCTTTCCCAAAACAACTTCTGGTGTGTTACCCTACATAATGATGTCATCAGTACCAAATGGTAGGTCTTTGTTTCTACCTCTGGAACAGTCAATTCTGGGTGTACTGCACACCTCTTCAGGTGAAAGCAAACTGTGGCCTGCACTCCAGTGCTGTGGGAATAGATAAAAACACATTAGCAATGTCAGTTGGGGCATACCACTTAGCTGCCTTTGACTCCATTTCACGATGGAGTTCTAATATGCCTGGCACAGTAGGACTCATTGCTGCTGTAACTTGATTCAGGCCATAACAGTCCACTGTTAATCTCTGTTCTCCATTAGATTTTCACACAGACAGTTAAAAGGGTGAGTGAGCTTTGCTAACCATTTTTTGGCCCTCTAGTTGTCAAATCAACTGGATGAGGACCACAGAATCTTGGTTGGTACAATATTGTCATTGATGCAGCATTTCAGTAGCAAGTGACAACTTTTGGTCTTCCATCAAAGAGTGACAGACTCCTCTGAAAGTCTAGGCAAGATAGTCAAATGTTCAATGTCAGTCTCTATAACTGCTATGCTGAAGGTCCATCAATACTTTTTTGGGTCTTTTCCTGAGGAAGTCTGTGCCAGGGATACATGGAACATCTGAACCAGTCTCTCCAGGGTGCTTTTCCCACTTATTCCAAGTTAGGCTCATTTTGGCCTCCAATACAGTCTGTCTTTGGGATTCTCCTGTCACTCCAGAAATTGTAACAGATTCTGTCCCGTAATGATTCGGTTGCAATATAGTGCCCTGTCTACAAGGGCCTTATACTTTGGTGCTTCCGATGTGCCATGCCACTGAATCCACACAGTCCAATAAACTCTGTTGTCCCTCTCCTCTACCTGGCTGGAGGCAGGGCCCCTCCAGTTCTAAGGGTAGTACCCACTATTGACAGCTGGGTTTTTGTAGTTTACTGGCTTCATTTGTAGTTTACCTGGTTCACAGGGTTTACATGGTCTACATGTATTATATTTCGATCTGAGGCCCATGTTTTTGGACCAGAGAACTGCTCCTCCTGGACGACAGAGCTGCATCCATTTCTTCTGCTCCAGGGCTACTCCAGATTTTTATTGTTCCACTGTTTAGACTTTTTTTTTGTTTTCTTTTCATTCATGACCTTCTTATGTTCATTCTTTCTTGTGCCAGCTGTGGCCTCTAGACTGAATAGGGTGGTTTTTTTCTCCTTCACTGTTGAGTTCCCTAGCATATTTTCTCTTGGCTTTCGTTTCACCAGACCATATATGCTTAAGCACTTTTAGCCTCTTATTTGTCAGATTTCTCTGATCTTGTTGGCACCTCTTTTTGGAAACTCTTCCAATTTAAGCTTATCATTCTTCAACATGAGTGAACAGGATTCTATGGCATATTAGAGATGCTGATGATTAGATTTCCCCCACATCTTGTACAATAGCATCAGTATTTTCTTCTCTCCTGAAAAATCTTGCTTGATGCAGCTTAGAGTTGCATTGTCCATATAACACTAACAACTCATTCTTAAATCCTGTGATTGATCCTTTTCCACCTCAGTCATTTTCAACTGATTAGCTTTTGGCTTGTGGAAGAAATGTTTTTATTAGTCCTTAGGGACTTGCCATATGTGTGATAGCTTTTTATTTGATATATTATTCCTGTTCTCAAGGTCATCAGGTTATTTGCATGTGGTTATCCTAATGCTCCTCAGTATTGATTATCTCCTCTAAAGTGAATTATCATAAGTTTTCACCAGTATAGTACTGATACTTTGGCCAACGTCATTACAAAAATGACAAGATTTCTCCCAGGACTGGTCTGAGGAACTCTCTTAATAGCTTCCCTCTAGTCTGAAACTTTTCAACACTAAGTAGTTTCAGTTTCTCTTCAGCTACTTCCTTATTGACCTAATATTTCTGATATTAATCCTAATTTTGCTGTAGACCAAATAGTGATTTCCTATATGGCACCATATGAAAAATGCTTTTCTGAACTTCAGATATGTAAGGTCTTTCACATTCCCAGTGTCTTATAAACCCCAGAGCCTTGAAGAAAGCAGTTGAAATGATGTGGTATGATCTGCCTTCTCATGCATCTGTTGCTCAGATTGCTTTTTCCTGTCCTGCTTCGCTGCTATTCTACTCTCTCCTGTGCTTATGGGGCAAGATAGCAGTCTTGTATCTGAAATATCCTGTTCCTGTTCCTTCATAATTTGGTCTGGAGGGTGTCCTATCAACCTCATCTTAATCTTTTCAAACTTTTGTTATGTCTGAATTGTATAATTAACATAACTGATAATGTTGCATTTTACTCCTCCATCTTCATGCCTGCATTCAGTATTTTCAGCTTAAACCTAAATTCTGTACCATCTTTACTCCATTGTGATCCCTTTCTGATTTTTCTTGTTTGCATTTTATTCATATAGGTGAAAAATCTTATACTATTTGTAATTAAGTACAGAGTTTTTATCTTCACTTTTTATCATTGTCTTCTTCAATCATCAGGGGAACAGGACTAATGTATTTATTTCTGATTCCACCCCATGTGTACTTATACATGTGTATATACAGAACAAATATTTTGGAGTAATAAAATATTTTTCAATCAATCACAGGACCCCCTAGATTTTTGTCCTTATACCCATACACAAAACACTGAAGTAACTTTTTACTTAAAATGCACTTAATATACATAGGGTCAGGCAGATATTCAAAGGAGCAGCATGATTTATTTGCTTAGGTTTTAACCAAGCCTAACATGTGCAAATAAAATAAAACTTCACATTATGCTTTATGTTCAAAGAAGGTGTTGGTTTCTCTTTTGTTGGTTAAGTCCAGTTAGTGTTCAGATGAAGTGAGGTTTAGGAAGCCTGAAAGGAGGAAATGGAAAATGCCAGTCAGATGGTAGTTGGGAGACTGCTCCCCAAAGCCAAGTTGAATGTGTGAAATCAATAAGGAAGAAATGAAACACTCCAGAGTGAAAGCTTGCAAGTTGAACACAGAGAGTAGAAATTAATGTAAGACCTGAAGAGAGGAAAAGAAAAAAAACAGTGAGGAAGGCCATTGCTAGGCAGGCACAGAGTACAGAGGAAGTGAGAACCAGGCAGGTCATGGGGATTAGATATTTCAGAGGGGTAGAACTGATTTCTCTGTTATGAGGAGAATGAGGACTGAACTTTCTCACTTAAAGAAATGTGAAAAGGTGAGGGGAGAAAAGAAAGAGGAAAAACATTCTGAGCCTGAAGGAGGAAGATGGAGGCAACCACATCTTCAGTGAAATAAAATCCTAATACAGAGTAATACTGTGTACTGATATATTGTAATGATTTGTTCAACTGAGAGCAGCCATTGGCAGTGTAGGGTTTTGGCCATGTTTGGGTTAAGTGAAAAACACTAAAAGAAAAAAAGAGAGGTCAAAGTTTAATTAGTTTTTTATTCTTTTATTTATCCACCAAAAACAGAGGGTAACTTCTGCTAAGTTTCTTGGCCTTTGTCTATATGATGTAATTATTAGTAGGGGTTGTTTTTGCCTTTTGGAAGGAGTATAGTATTTTTCAAGCTTATGAATAATTCAGGTACTACATAATGTGTTGCATTACTTGCCAGATGCTGGGTCACTAATGTAATTCAGCTTACTGTTTTTTAAAAAAAAAAAGTTTAATTGCTGATAGAATTCAGCACTAAGAAAGATTTCAGCTCCTTTTGCATGGATTTTGATGATAGATTCTGTAATCATTTTCAGTATATTAATTTATTAGTACAGAGTAAAGCCCAGAACTCCTTATCTCAAGAGACCATAGGGTTTCTTTGCTTTTGAGGTTTCTTTTTTTTTAATGACTTTTTTTCTCTTAATTATTTAATGGTATGTAAAGCAACATGGTCTTGATTTATTTGCAACCTGGTGCAACAAGAAATACTTTATGAAGGTTGTGAAATGCAGTGTTATGGCCTCTGTTATTTGCAAACATTTAATATTATTAAGAGAATGTATTCTGTGTAAGTGATTTGTTGCTCTCATCATTTTAAGTATTTAAAGAATACTTCTAAGGGTTAGTTAAGCACTAGGGAGGCAGGAAATCTTTCACAGCAAGTTCCTGAGGTTTGTAGCTATGTGGTTCTATATGGGACTCTCATGCAAATCTGTTCTCTCATAAATCAGTGGAGATGGTAGATTTAGCCAAAAGACATGTAGATGCTTAGCTGACTAGATTTTCACCTTTATCAGTAGTTAAATCAGTGTTAAGGAATTCTATAGATATTTAAGTGATTTAAAGGAACAGGATAAAAATGCTATTTTATCTCAATGGCACGTTAGTGTAATGAGTAATTCTGAGCATGGTTGTAAAGAAGCAGTACCTAATGAAATTCTCTTTGCATAGGTTTAACAATGTAATTAAAGCAAATGCTATTTATGGAAGAAAATGTTGTTAAAATCCAATTACAATGGCTTGTTTTATTATGTTCTTTCACTGAAAGTTAATAAAGACTGGTATTCAATTTTCCTATTTTCAACTAAAATGCTATTGAATTTTCATACATGGTAATTTTGCTCTTCTTTCCACCCATCTATATATTTCCCTTTGAAATTTAAAGGTGGCTTGTTGTTTTGCTTTTTTTTCCAAAATAATTGGGTCATTATTAATTACTGTCAGCAGTTTGTTAGTCAGAGTAAAGCTTCCTCTGGTTTCAGCCAAGGCACTAGGAAAGCTTCCACTATTACCTACTGCAAAAAGCTTTTGTGGAAGCATGCTGCCCTCTTCTCCAGCCAGAGCTCATTGGACATCTGTGTCCTCTGCCATGTAAATGAAGGTGATGCATCCTGCCCTGAGAGGTTCAATTCTCATAAGAGTTTTATTCTAATCATGGGTTTCAAAGAATACACAAACCCATGGAGCAGCAGTGATGGATAAAAGTATATCCAAGAAGGCAGATGGATCTTTAAGTTATGAATTCTTATTTTCAGTTGAATGACACATATTAAAATAGCCATAACAGAAGAGTTCAATATTTTCAAACGTGTGCTTTTAAAAATAAACTCTACACAAACATGACACTGTGACTAGATAACATGCCTTTTTGTTTGTTTGTTTTTCTACTGCCTCAGTAATTATTGTGGTGAGATAATCTTACTTAGTGGCATTCTGCAGGATCACATCAGTAATTCACCTGAGATGACAGTCTTACAGGGTCTTACTGCTGAGGTTGTTTGAATGCTAATGCAGGTCATAATTAATCAATAGTGATTGTGCAAAACATAAAGCATTAACATGATCTTCATCACTGACACCTGAATTCTCCACAAGACAGTCTGGAATAGTAGCAGAGCTGGACCTGGCCTCTCTATGTTCTAGGCTTGTCCTGTTTGATGTGCTAGCATGCATGCCTTAAAATAGCCTCTGAGGTGACTTGTGCAGATGTCTCATTTGAACTGAATAGAGTTTGAAGTGCTCCTGTAGCATATAAAAGAACAGAATACCAAAAGCAGTTCTAAGTAGAGAATGCAGGAAAAATGGAAATATTTCTCTTTCCTGCTAACCTTCTGGAAATAGCATTTTTATATATCAACAGGTATTATTTATTGAAATAACATTTTGAGGAGATAATTTAAAAAAAGCTGTTTGTGATTATGGAAAGACTTACAATTTGCTTCCTTTCCAGGTATGAAATTGTCTCTTACTTAGGCCTTTCCCACTGTTAGGAATGAGTAGTTTTTTCTTCAGCTCTTCTTTGTCTTTACACTTTCACTCAGATCATGGTTTTTACATTCTCTACATTAGAACATTCTCTGTTTTAATGTCCTTACTGAACTGTATCTGCTGGATAGGGATTATAGTAGATTTTCCAACAGAAATGGGACATTTACTTATATATGGGAATTTCCTAAAGTAACCAGGTACTGTGTCCTGACTCTTTGATGCCAACGTGTCAGTAGCATTTTTAAACTCTTTAGTTTATTGCTGTAATGTTTTTCTTTCTTTTGACTCACATTTGAACAGTTGTCAGCACAATGAGACTCTGATCTTAACTGAGCCTGATGATTCAGCTGAAAAAATGAACTAGTATTAAGTAGCCAGGGAAATGTGGCAGAGAATAATCTGGAATCCCATAAATACGTGAGATGAAACAACCAATTCCCCCCTTTCCTCCTCCTCCCAAAAATCAACCCACCAGAAATTAGAGGAACGGTTAAAAAAAAGGTTCATTTAGGTCCTAATTCCTTAAGTGAACATGTGAAAACAGGTGGTTAGCAAGTTCATTAGTATCATTTTATGTAAGCAATGACACAGGTTACAATACTGTGGCTGCAAAACATAGTCTTCTATATGAAGTTCATTTGTAGCTCTTACTTAAGAGTGAGCCAAAAGCTGCAATCATATGAAAATGAGGGAAAAATTTGGTATATTGTAAACATGATATAGGAATAAATTGTATAAAGGTAGTATTCTAAAACTGTGTATACACCAGGAAGAACAACCTTGCAATTGCAGAACCTGGAGATGAAGGTGATTCCGTTAACTGAGATGTTAATTGTGCCAAAAGTTAGAGCTTTTTTTATGTTCTGATTTGTTATGATTTGAGTGAAATAGCAAGACTTGCAGATTGGAATAGACAAAACAACTTTAACTACTTTAATGGAAAGCAGTAGCAGCAGACAATATCTGCAGATATAGATGCAAAGCCAGCACCAAGATCCAAACCTTCTCCCCCCACCCCACACTCCCTCCTGGCTGCTATGTTACCGCAGGAGTCGAACTTGGCAGAGGGGGAGCTGCATCCCGGGAGCTGAAGTCAGAAGTGAAAAGCAGCAAAGCTGGGCCCAAAGCAGCATTGCAAGGGAAGAGAGGAAGAGAGAGCAGAGGGAAGTGCCCCCTACATTTACACTGAGCATGACGTGTATGACATGGAATACTCAGTTGGGCAGTCTGGGCTCACCTCCCTTGCCTGTTCCTTTCCTATAGGTGCAGGCTCTCACGCTGCCCCCCCCCCTCACTTGCCAGTACAATCACAAAGGGTTTCCATTCCAATCCTCGGCTGTAACCCGAACATTATGGGCTTAATCACTGCTAGAAGTTGGCACTGTTTCTTGAAAACACACTGCCAGCTTCAGAGAAATGCAGTCACTTTAAAGGAGCCCTGGCTAGAAGCAAGACCACCTTAGCAGAATCAATTCTGCTCCAGCCTGAACCAGGACATGATTTTAAGGTTTTCTTTGTTGCTTTGAATGTTACATTTTGATAGTTATCTTTTGGAAAAAGAGATTTTTTGTTGATGTTACTAAGGATATTTTAAAGAAATATCTGGAGGTGACTAAAACTAAAGGGAAACATACAGTAGACTCTACTGAAGTGGCTAAGCATAACAGGTGACTCCCATTCAAGTCCATGGAAATAAGATGCTTACTCATTTAGATGCTTTTATAAAGTCCTTTAGGTGCTCTTGTGCATTTTTAGACATCTAAATACTTTGTCCACTGGTCTAAACAAAGAAGTGCCTGCACTGGCAACTTTTACAGGTATAGAAGTCAGGTATGCCTTGAGTCAGATCAGTGGGCTCTAATCATTTATGTGTCCATCTGAAAATACTGTAGCTGTAATCTGTTTGGTTGCCAGCTGACAAAAAAATTTCAACTGAAAAATTACATTTCAAGAGGACTAACAAATATATTTTGAAGATAGGGGGACAAAAAGTGAAATTACTTCTGTATGACACAAAGCTGTTGGAGGTCTGATAAATCTGTATTAGTTTCATCTATAACAATGGCTGATAATAAATCTGTGCCCCAAAAATAGATAATTGGAATCACACAATACACAGCTCTTCAGTTTGGCATCAGTTTCATAATACAATAAAACTTATCATTTATAAGCTTGTCTGGTTTTCAGAAAAAGACTGAGAACAATTTGATCTGTCCTGGTACATCAGACAATACAGTGCAGGTGGTTTAAAAACAAAACAGTCAAGCAAAATCTTACTTAAAGTACCTGATGATTCATCATGTAGTCTGTGCACACTGTCAGTTGTGCCTTTCTGAGCCATTATTTATAGAATATTTAAATAGCCTGCACAGTGCAATTGTATTAGGAATTACTTCTTCAGTTCATTTTTGGTTCAATATAGACTGACAACATTGCAATGAGTGAACCTTCTGTTTTCTTGAATGCAATGCAATACACCTTCTATACTGGAAATTGAGTTTTACCTCAAATATCGCTTTACATATCTTATAATATTCCTGAGGTAAACTTGGAAATAGGGTGGAAATCAGAATTATTTGTTAGTCTTCTTTACACTTCTTTTTACATATGTATTATCACAAATGTTAGAAGTTGCATTTATACCCATAAGGGCCACTGTTAAGCACCTACTTGCATGGCTCTCATTCAAGCACAAAATTGCTCAGAAACACCAATGGAAGATATGACAGAGTAGTTCCTAAGTGGACTGGCTGCTAGATAGATTTTTTTTTTTTTTGGAGAAATTGATGAAATGTATAGAGTAGGAAAAAAGTAGAAAGACCAAAAAAACCCCAAAACCATAACTGATACAGTTATGGGCATGAGGTGTTTATATAGAGTTCATAGAATACCACCTGCAGTAAAGACAGTTAAGTAATTTTTCTGGTGCTAGAATTTGGAGAATGGTACATCAAGGGGGAAATGAGACTGCTGGCAGTGAAGGTGACATCTAGTTTGAGGATTTTGACTTCAATAGCTAAATCTAGACTGCATAACCAGTACTTCCATGGTTCCTAGTTGTCTGTTCATTGGTGTGCCCAGAAACCAGGGTAGAAATAATAGAGGAAAGGAGATGGTGAGAGATTGTGTGCAGTTAGATCTCATCCTGGCAAAACAAGACATGAACTGTGATGCATGCCTGTATTGGGTCTGGCCAGGATGGAACTAACTGTCTTCATCACAGCTTGTATGGTGCTGATTTAGATTAGTGACTAAAACAATGCTGATAACCTGTCAGTGGGCTAAGTTGCTGGACACTGCTAGTACAGAGTCAGGATCTTCTCTTACTCTGCAGGGGGTGGGACACAGCCAGGACAGCTGACTCCAGCTGACCAAAGGTATTCTGTACCTTACCATGTCATGCTCAGCAATAAAAACTGGGGAGTTGTCTTTCCAAAGTAGTTGTCACCTGGAGGCTGTGTGAGCATTGGTGTGCTGGTGGGAGGGAGAGAGTGATTGCCTTTGATTGACTTGTGTACTTTTTCTCCCTCTTCTTTTTCCTTCACTTATTAAATTGCTTTTATCTTTACCCATGAGTTGTTCCTAATTTTATGCATCAAATTCTGTCCAACACACAGGGAGGTGGAGTGAGCGAGTAGCTGATCAGTGCATAGTTTTTGGCTGGGGTTGAACAAGCACAGTGTCTAAAACTTTGGAGTCTTTCTGAACCCCACCATTTAGAGATAACCAAAGTGCTACTAACTAGAAATGAAGTAGAAATGTTGGTTTATCTGTAGTTAAAAGTATTTGATTGAATATCTGAAAACAACAACAACAAAAAAGAGTAATATTGATACAAATGTTGTCTAATAAATTGATTGTGACAATGGCCATTTGGATTTTTTTGAAGATTTTGTGGCACTGTGTTATTGCTTCTCTGATAAGACCTTCTGTATCACTTAATATTCTGTTGCAGGTTCTCAGAAAACACTTGTCTTTAGGACATATGTAACTTCACACCTGATTACCAAACCCCAGGGAATTCTCAGAAAACTTGGTAGACTTTTAATGTGATTTTATTGATTTTGGGGGTTTTTTAATGGCATTTCTGAAGTAATGCTTTGAAGGCATAAGCCACCGGTCATGAAATTTTGCTAATCATGTGGGGACTATATCAATGAGTATGACCTTACTTTTGATACTCTAGTAATCAAGAAATAGTAAATTAGTATCTGTATCACACTCTATTTTGAGTCTTGAGAGAAGTAAAGGTATCTAAAGCAAGGTCATGTTATCTTTCAGAATGTTTAGTTTAGGTGAAAATAAAAGTCTATAAAACTGAGTTACACCTGCACCCACAGAGAGGCATCTCCTATTAGATGTTTGATAGGTATTTCCCTACAATTAAGAAAGTAATACTTCAAAGACAAATGAAAATAAAAACCGGTATCTTTACCATATCCTAGCTAGTCTGGAGTTGGATATTAATAACTGGATATTAATACATGAATGTTCATCAATCTATATGCACATAGTATATGTGAAAGTTAAAACTAGAAGATACAAACTGGAAAAACATGTGGGCCTTGTACTTTTTCTGCTGCCAGGGGACAGTATAACTGTACTGTGTATTTGTCTGAACTATGTTAAAATCTCATGTGTGCTGTAATTTATACCATTCCTGCTGAAAATCTGATTTCATTGTTATGAGTTGGCTGGGATCTTTCCATGATTTCCTGTTTCAAAATAAGTGCAACTGTAAAAATTAGTTATCTAAGCTGTGTTGCCTGATTGGGCAATGGCAACTCCAACCTTGAAATGTAAAGCACTTCCACTCTTTAACAGCTCTTAACTGCTTTATGTGTGCATCTATTCATTGCTTGAGTGTAGAGGTTTAGTGTGTGTTCTGACAAGGAAGCTTCCTGGATAGTGGATGACAAAGAGGTGATCATGAGCTTTTCATTTGTTCTAAATGTGAGCACTAATTTTCAAGGGAGCTAATTAAAATATTTACCTGATCTGTAGCTGTGAGAGAGCTCTGCCTGGATGCACATGGTAAGTCCATGCCTTTGGAGATTTTTAATTTGATTTTATAGGGATTTTTCCTGGGTTTATGGCTACAGCATTTTCTTTATGTTCATGTTATGTCTTTGCCAGACGAAATGGCAACCTTTGCTTTAAATGTTGCAGTTGGGAAACAGTGCTGTGCAAGTTGATTTTTTTTCCCCTTTGTGTATGTGAGAAGAATGGTAACTCAACTCATCAAAGCTATTTGTAGGGGAAAATGCTTCCTTCCAACCTAATTGGCTAGTAAACTGCTTTGAAGAGAGTTCAACCAGAGATACTGTACAGGATCTTGATACACTGTGAGCTCCTGTTGCCAGAACTTTGTTAATATGTTTTTCTCATCTTAAAATGGACATACTGGGTTTTCTAGATACAGAGTGGCACATTGTGCATCAGCTGGATGTCAGCAAAGAACATTAAACTCTTAATTTGGCATTACAAGTTGTCATCTGGTCACATCAGTTGACTTTAGTAATTGCTAATTGAGTAGATGCACAGATCTGGAAGACAGAACCTCAAAACTTACTCTTTTTTGTCAGCCTGTTAGTTTGATGTGTTTGGGTTATTTTCACTTGTAGCATGAAAAAAAAAAGTTTAGTTTCCTTCTGCAGTGAGTTCTATACTATCAGACTGATCTTGTGTCTGATGTCTCATAAAATGAAAGTCACACTCATTGCTTAAGCTTGAAATTGTTCCTTAGTAGCAAGTAAATGTGTTGATCAGTATGGAATTGGGTTGGTAAGAGAGGTCAAAATGAGTTTGATAGGACTTGGCACAATATAAGGAAATCATATAAAATTGATGTGTTGACTCTGTAGTGAACTACTGATTCTTTTTATTGCGTGCTTCAGCATTCATGTAGAGGAAAAAGTTTATATCAGATATCTGTCACAGTCTGCTTTTGCTATAGTAGAAAAATTAATGTTAATGATCTGAGATGTAGCTAAAGCAAAAGAATGTTATTAAGTAACACTTCACCTAAGTGAAGTGGAAATAAGATGGTAGTAGTTATATGGAATTGTTCACAAAGACCAGTAAGATAGGGTGATACTAGAAATGCATTTTTGGCTTCTGTCCATTAAGTGACAAAATCAAGAGTGATGCTTTTGCTAGTGCAAAACTAAATTTTCTATTTGCATATATTTATTGCTTGCTGCTTTTGATTAGGAAGTAGGGAAAGGGGCAAGAATTTCCTTCCTTAAATATGTGCAACTTTAATAGACAAAGAGGAACTTCAGTTCAAATTCTCCTGGGGAAAAATATCCCTAAAGGGAAAGTAAAAAAATCTCCTACCAAGACCAGACAGACTAGAAAGTATGTAGGAGCTTGAATAGTGATGTCTGAGGATAGGCACTTTGTCTTGCAGGGTGACAACAAAGATGTTGGGCATATGTCACCAAGGTCCAAACCTCAGTTGTTTTATAAATATCTAGCTATGTGCTTCCATATGGATACCTAACATGATATACAGGGAGGGAACAAATTTGTCTCCATTGCAGTTAGCAGATCAGATGGTTGTAAGTCTTTGTGTTCACCTTGCTTTGTACTGCACTTTGTTTTGCACTTGCTTTTCCAGGTAAGATGAAGTGTAGTTCCTCCTACTTTTTAGGCCATCCTGTTGAATTCTGTGTTTATACTTGTCTGCCTTTTACTATCATATGCTGTATAATGATAGCAAATTGATACAAAAATTGTTATTATTATTACCTTTATCCTTCACCATTCTGAGTAATAGGAAGAGTGGACATCTTAAAATAATCTTCTTGGAGATTTTAATCCCAAAGTACTTAAGAGCAACTGTTCAAATGGTTCAAATGCATTTCACCTGTAGTATAGTGTGAAACATTCTCATAGATGTTTTTTGAATCATATATTTTTCTAGCTGACTGAGTACTTGTACTCTAGGCACAGTCTCACTACTAGTAATGGAACAATGATCATGGACATAACAAGTTCAAGCCATTCAGACTTGTCATACAATACTGAGGATCAGTGGGATGATGCATGTACATCATGTAGTTGTTTTGACTAATTCTTGGAATATGGAGACATCCATTTCCTTGCCTTTGCTTTGGTGAGCAAGCCTACCAGGGGAGGTGCCCTGCTGGACCTGCTGTTTACAAACAGAGAGGGACTGGTGGGAGATGGGATGGGCGGAGGCCATCTTGGCCATAGTGACCATGAGATGATGAGTTTTCAGTTGTTGGTGATGTAAGGAGAAGAGTCAGCAAAACTGCTACCTTGGGTTTCTGAAGAGCACACTTTGGACTGTTTAGGACCCTGGTGGAGAGAGTCCCTTGGGAGACAGTCCTGAGAGGCAGAGGGGTCCAGGAAGGCTGGACCTCCTTCTTCAAGAAGGAAATCCTGAAGGCACAGGAGCAGGCTGTCCCCATGTGCCATAAGACAAGCAGACAGGGGAGAAGGGCAGCCTGGCTGAACAGGCTGAACAGGGAGCTGTGGCTGAGACTTATGGAAAACAAGAGACTTTGCCACCACTGGAAGAAGGGGCAGGTGACACAGCAAGAGTACAAAGGTATAGTTAGGTCATGTAGAAAAGCAAAAGCCCAGCGTGAATTTAATCTGGCCACCCTAGTAAAGGATAACAGAAGTTTTTACAAGTACACTAACAGCACAAGGAAGGCCAGGGAGGATCTCCGTCCTTTATTGGATGTGATGGGGAACATGGCCACTGAGGATGGGGAAAAGGCTGAGGTACTCAAGGCTTTCTTTGCCTTAGTCTTTAATAGTCAGATTAGTTACCCCTGGGGTACTCTGCTCCCCGAGCTGGAAGACGGGGATGGGGAGCAGTGTGAAGCCCCCTTAATCCAGGAGGAAGTGGTTGGAGACCTGCTACTCCAATTAGACAGTAGCAGGTCCATGGGGCCAGATGGGATGCATCCAAGGATAGTGAGGTCACTGGCAGGGGTGCTCGCCAAGCCACTCTATCATTTATCTGCAGTCCTGCTTAACCAGAGAGGTTCCAGATGACTGGAGACTTGCCAATGTGACACCCATCTACAGGAAGGGTTGGAGGGAGGATCTGGGAAACTCCAGGCCTTTCAGCCTGACCTTGGTACCAGGGAAGGTTATGGATCAGATCATTTTGAGGGCAGTCACATGGCAAGCCCAGGACAACCAAGGGATCAGGGCCAGTCAGTATGGGTTCATGAGAGGCAGGTCCTGCTTGCCTAACCTGATCTCCTTCTGTGATGAGGTAACACATCTAGTGGACAAAGGGCAAGCAGTAGATGTCATTTACTTGGATTTGAGTAAGGCCTTTGACACTGTCTCCCACCACATTCTTCTGGAGAAGCTGGCAGCACATGGTTTAGACAGGTTTGCTCTTTGCTGGCTAAGGAACTGGCTGGAGGGCTGAGTCCAGAGAGTCGTGGTCAATGGGGTTCATTCTAGTTGGTGGCAGGTCACCAGTGCTGTTCCCCAGGGCTCAGTGTTGGGGCTCAGCTCTGTTCAATGTCTTTATCAGTGATCTGGGTGAGGGGATTGAGTGCACCCTCAGTAAGTGTGCAGGTGACACCTGAGGCTAGGGAGTCACAGAATCACAGAATATCCTGAGTTGGAAGGAACTCACAGGGTCCCTGCAGAGGGACCTGGATAGGCTGCATCAATGGGCAGAGGCCAGTGGGATGAGCTTCAGCAAGGCCAAGTGCTGGGTCCTACACTTTGATCAGAACAACCCCATGCAATGCTGTAGGCTTGGGCAGAGTGGTTTGATTGCTGCCTGGCTGAGAAGGACCTGGGGGCNGGGAGGATCTGGGAAACTCCAGGCCTTTCAGCCTGACCTTGGTACCAGGGAAGGTTATGGATCAGATCATTTTGAGGGCAGTCACATGGCAAGCCCAGGACAACCAAGGGATCAGGGCCAGTCAGTATGGGTTCATGAGAGGCAGGTCCTGCTTGCCTAACCTGATCTCCTTCTGTGATGAGGTAACACATCTAGTGGACAAAGGGCAAGCAGTAGATGTCATTTACTTGGATTTGAGTAAGGCCTTTGACACTGTCTCCCACCACATTCTTCTGGAGAAGCTGGCAGCACATGGTTTAGACAGGTTTGCTCTTTGCTGGCTAAGGAACTGGCTGGAGGGCTGAGTCCAGAGAGTCGTGGTCAATGGGGTTCATTCTAGTTGGTGGCAGGTCACCAGTGCTGTTCCCCAGGGCTCAGTGTTGGGGCTCAGCTCTGTTCAATGTCTTTATCAGTGATCTGGGTGAGGGGATTGAGTGCACCCTCAGTAAGTGTGCAGGTGACACCTGAGGCTAGGGAGTCACAGAATCACAGAATATCCTGAGTTGGAAGGAACTCACAGGGTCCCTGCAGAGGGACCTGGATAGGCTGCATCAATGGGCAGAGGCCAGTGGGATGAGCTTCAGCAAGGCCAAGTGCTGGGTCCTACACTTTGATCAGAACAACCCCATGCAATGCTGTAGGCTTGGGCAGAGTGGTTTGATTGCTGCCTGGCTGAGAAGGACCTGGGGGCACTGGTCGATAGTTAACTGAACATGAGCCAGCAGAGTGCCCAGGTGGCCAAGAAAGCTACCAGAATCATGGCCTGGATCAGAAATAGTGTGACCAGTAGGAGCAGAGAAGTGATCATCCTCCTGTACTCAGCACTGGGGAGGCCACACCTAGAATCCTGTGTCAGTTTTGGGCCCCTCAGTACAAGAAGGACACAGAGGCATTAGAGTGTGTCCAGAGAAGGGCAGTGAGGCTAGGAGGGCTCTGGAGAATAAGTCTAATGAGGAGCAGCTGAGGGAACTGGGGTTGTTCATTCTGGAGAAGAGGAGACTCAGGGGGAGACCTTCTGTCTCTCTACAACTCCCTGACAGGAGGTTGGAGTGAGATGGGGGGAGGTCTCTTCTCCAGGGTTAACAGTGAGAGGTCAAGAGGAAATGGGCTCCAGTTGCACCAAGGGAGGTTTAGATTGGATGTCAGGAAAAATTTCTTCACTGAAAGTGTTGTTGAGTGTTGGAACAGGCTGTCCAGAGAAGTGGTGTGTCCCTGACCACGTTTAAGAAATGTGTAGATGTTCTACTTAGGGCCATGGTTTGGTACTATGTTAGTGATAGGTAGATGGTTGGACTTGATGATCTCTAGAGATCTTTTCCAACCTTAATGACTCTGTGATTCTGTGAAAAATATAGGCCCAATTCAGAACATCTCCTGCTAAAACAGAAAAATGGTCTGAAGAATTGAGACCAGGAGGCATACCAGATTTTCAGAGATGAGAGGAATAGAGTGAGAACATATAATTTCTTGACAATTATCAGCATCCAACTGTTCTCAGCTTAAAGGATTTCCTGAACCTGGCATGGTTTCTCAATTTATTTCCCTTCCAAGTTCTTGTTCAGTTTCCCTATGCAACTTCCAAAAATTTACTGTGCCCCCTAATAAGTTTCTGAGAGTTTTATAGTTCTTCCATCTGTTTGACAAAGAACCACCTTTTGCACTTTGCTCCTACCAGCTTCCTTTATGATTGCAAGTTTTCCTCTATACAACAATATACTGAATCTAAAATGATAGAAAAGTACAGTTTGAGCCCTCTGTTTTGATACAAATTATTGCAGAAGACGACAGAAATTCAGCTTTACAATGGAATTTATTTACAAACAGCTTCACAGAAGGACAATATAGTTTTTACAGTCATAACAAGATAAGTTGTCAATTGATATTTTTCCTCATAAAACCTTATTGCACACCTGGTCTGTGTGGGCATTGTCCAATAAAATGCACTGAGATCAATAACCCCATGTTTTTATCATAACTGTGATAGGTACTCATATTTAACACAAGTCATGTTAGAAAGATACAAAGAAAGATATAAACTGGATTTTGCTGATGGTATGAATAGTGGCCAAGGTTTAAAATGGAAGGTCAGAGGGAGACCTGGTACAAGTAATATAGACTGGAATGGTATCTGTGTATCACAGTTCTCATTTGAGGTCATTTATCATGTAACAAACACTGTATAACATTTCTTTTCTTTCTTTATTTATGCTTCAAACTGAAAGAGATGGTTTTTTGTTTAGTACAGGAGATAAAAATAAAGTCAGAAGTCAGTGAAAAAATAGTGAAGAAATATTATTGTAATCCAGAGCTAAAAGACATTTTGGATTTTCTGAGTTTTGGTTCTCTTTTTTTTTTTTTTTTTTTTTTTTT
>VWZO01012018.1:132677-146298 GCA_013396975.1 Bucco capensis
TTTGCTGAATAGTGCTGCTTCATGAAATTATTTGGGTTTTTTTCCTATGATTCTAAAAGTTCTGAATTTTAAAAAAGGGAACCCAATGGGCACAGTGTAGTGATACATTTTGAAAACTAGCAGAAGGGGTGAAACGATGTCAGAATCTTGGACCTCTGCAGTTTCTGTTGGTAATAAAAATATTCTGCACTTCTATAAATTGCAGTGTGAGCACTAAATAATAGGAATATATAATAGTCAAAGATGTGGTAGGTGGGCTACAGCTGTAGCATTTGTATCAGCAGTGGAACAGGCTATTATACTTACCAACAGGTGCAGATAAATTAATTAAGAAGTTTTCTTCTGAGCACTGGTTAAAATTACTTTCTTGGCAAGATATCCTTATATTGCAATCACAGCTAGTGGCTCTGCTTTCGTTCAAAAACATCAAATAAAATTTTCTAGTGGAAATAAAATCCCAGCTGTCAGAAAATATACAACCAAAGGCATTTTGTCCCAATCATTTGTGCTAGACAAGACAGCAGGATGACATTGTAAAATTGCTCAGATTGATACTTTTTCTTTTTGAATCTCTGTGTTTTTTATAACATATCTGTGGGCAATCCCATAAGTTTGCAGATGTAAACAGCCAGTGTCAGTAAGTGTTGCATGCAGAGCAGAATTATACCTTCAGCCAAGAAACACTTCTCAAGGAGAGGCTGCCTGGTAATCCTCATTTCAACTCAAATTAGAGGAATGTAATCTTTTCTGAGGACAGATTTTTTTGTTCGCAGAAAGCAATGAGAGCAAACTTTTTATCTTCATCTTCCCATGTTTCTGGTAGCTTCCTTCATAAGTTAGGCATGATAAAACCATGTTCTTGGTAAGAAAGCCTTTTCCCATCATCTTCTTATACCTTCTACCTTCTTCCTCTCTCTCTTCCTGTGCTTTCCCCCAATGGGGAGGTCTCTGAGAACAGAGACTCTTACAGAGTCTTACAGACTCTTGGTGGAGAAGTACTAGTGCATTAAAAATACACCAATAGCTTAAGTATCTTTTTATGCAATTAAAAAAAGCAAGACACAAAACACAAAACAAAACTCTTCCTCCCTATCATTCTGTTTGCATTTTGCATCTCTGTGGAAGACACATAAAGGTTTTCCACAGACACTGTTAGTATTCTAGCAAGCTTTCACTTGTGATCAGTAGGCCATCAATGTGCTGACGGATGCAGTGTTCTACAGAAATGCAAAGATTATATTTGTTTTCCTGTATGTATGCTGCAAAACCCCAAAACATTCAGATCTCTCCTTGCTACTCTGTTCCAGCACACTCAAGCCATCTGCTTGGTTTTCCTGCTGCATTTGGTCTCATTAGTCATGTTCACATGTTTTTCAGGCTGCTTAATTCATTACACCAAGTATTATGCACTGTTCATCCAATAACTGAGAGAGGTTCATTCTGCTCCCTAAGGGACTTGTAAAAAGAACTTCTAAATCTGTAAGAAAACCTGAGAATTCTTGTTGAAACATGGATCACATTTCACTATTACCTTTACTAACATAATAAAACTTACTTTATTGATTATCTGTCTTTTCCTGACTCCTAAAGGCTAACTAGTATCATCTTAGAAATATTTGCTTCTAACTAAGGTTTTTTAACGCAATGAAGATCTCAACACAAAGGTCTGATATTTGAAAGTTTTCTTTTTGGTGGAGTTTGTGTCCTGGTTTGACCAGAAGCTAGGGTCAAAAGAACAATCTTTTGANTTTAATAGCTTCTCGGCTTCTCCCGGCAAATTCTTTTGGGGAGGGGGAAAGAGTTCAACTACTGAGTCCTTAAAGAAACAGTGTCCACATCCAGACTCAAAAGTTCAAAGGGAACATGACGTACACTCTTAAATTTTAATCACTCCAGGACAGTTTGTTTTTCTGCCTTCTAGTGAGGTTGCCAGTTCTGAAGAGAATGTGCTTGTGGCCATCCCTGTAAATATCCACTAGAATTAGCAAACTCATAAGCCTTTTTAAAAACATCAGAATTCACCGTGGAAAGAGAGATCTGTTAATGCTGAAGAGATAAATTCTCCATTTGCAGTTGTTGCTGAGCATGCTCAAGCTTCTCAGACCTCCTCAGGCTGACTATGATAAACTCGTGGTATTCCTGTGGAGTGACTCAATATACTCATGTAGCAAGATGAAAAAGATGTAAAAACAAGTTTCTGTGATGGCTCTTAATAGCTCCTTTGTGTGACGGGAAGGAATCATCCCCAGCAATGATAGCTGGGACACTGCTGGCACTCCAGTGGTCAGAACAGTACCCGCATGGGAGAAAAACAGTCAGCATTGGGCTGAGAAGGACTGACTGAACTTGGATGGGAAAAAGCAGTGGAATAATAGTCAACCTGGAGAATAGAAAGGATCAGAAAAACTGGACATGGAGTGGGCAACTGTGACTGACCAGACAAGGAGCTCTAGGGAACACAGGTTTAGTAAGGAACTGGATATAGAGCTGCCAACATAACTGTCATTAGAATCGGCCAGTAATCCAAGCTGGAGAGCACTGGGAATGGGGGAGAAATGAGCCAGGAATGTGTGATTCAGTGGGAATTGTGCTTGGTTATATAGGAGCATACAGTATATACTATGTGTTCTAAAGAAAAAAAAAAAGGGGGAGGTGTTGAAATTAGGACCTTTTACTGGGTGTAAAAAAATAAGTGGATTTTTTTATATTGAAAAGATTTCATCATGAAAATCATAATTTTATTTTAAGAGTTTACTCTGTATGATATTTAAATTACAGAGCCTTCACAGAATAGGAGGGGTGAACCCTTTAAATTCCTTTGCCATAAAGCCTCAGAAAGTGGCTAAATTAAATTTGGAGTGCTTGATGATGCACCAGTGTTCTTTTATTAATATTATGGTTTGCATCTAATGAGTTTAATTTTATATATTTTTTATAAATAAATATATTCTATCCAGACAGTCACAATGTACAAAAGAATTGTTGTCTGTGAAAGGCAGAACATTTTTAACCAGCTTTTCCTGATAGTTATTTCATTAAAACCCTAGATCCTGGAGTTATTGAAGGTATTTAGCCTTTCTTTTCATTTCTGTTGGAAAAAGCCCATTGTGTGGTGGTATAAATTCCTGTTGCCCCATGATTTTGGTTACTGTAAATTCTATGCAATGCACCTTGTTTATATATGTTTTATTCCCTAAAATGTTCAAAGGCAAATTATATGTATCCATATTGATACAAAATTCCATCATTTTTACTGTTGTGGTTTACAACATTGATTTCTTAGTACTTAAGCACTGAAAAATTAGAGCTTCCAAACTATTCAAAATACTTCTAATGAACTTTTAAATTATATAATGCTTTTGTTTAAAAAAAATATTTCTGAGAAATATTACTGTTTTAAATATTACAAAGACCAGCAAAATTATACAGTGATGGTATTTCTAACTAAGAAAAATTATCCAAATCACTCCATGTAAGATATAAGAACTGAGAGAAGCTTTTAGGATGTATGGTTAAGGTGTTGGGCAAAGATTCAAGACATGGAAGCCTGAGAAGGTTCCTCAAACCAGACTCCTTGTTTAATTTTGTGTACCTCAGCTTCTATCTGTAGAACAAGGATGTTGATACAGCTTTACTCCTGTCCTTTGCCTGTCTCAGGGATTTGGTTTATAAAAATCTTAAAGATCTCTAACAGTCTTGTTCAAACAATTTCCAGCACAGTAAGCATTAAGTCTTCAATTCACTGAAGCTTCTAGCCATAGCTGTGGGGGAAAACATGTCATGAATTTTCTTAATTTATCAGAATAAGAGACTGTGCAGGAGGAAAATAGAAGAGCTGAGAAGGAAAAAAAAAATCTATAGTGTAATCTGAACAGTTCTGTGAAATGGTTTGAGTCTAAGGATTGAATTGTCTTCTGTCACTTCTGCCCCTTAATGCAAGCTGGTATGAAATTGTCTGTGTATAGAAGTTGAAAAATGTTCAAGTCCATGTTTTTTAAGTGTCAAATGAATTTACTGAGCATGCTAAGTCAGGGAACGTTTTGGGATGCACTAGTAGGAAAATCTGATGTGTGTGAGATCACTAAAATTCACTGTACTTAGCTCACTGAGGAAATCTACAGAAATATCTAATATTGGAGCACGTTCAGAAAACAAACCAAATGAGTCGATGGTGAAGAAAAATTGTGAATGTATTTTTTTTTCTCTGTATCTAAACAATATAATTAATTGTCATGATAATCAACTTCTGGCAATCAGCAGCTGAAGGGCACTGAACAAGCCAAGTATAATTAAAGGAGTTTTTAAGCAGCAGTTGTTTGTGGGCAAAGATTGAAAATACAGTTGCATAGGTACTGGGGAGCATTTACATAGAATGTCTTTCTCTTACAGGGAGAAAAGGATTTTCTTCTGAGCTGAAGAAACTAGAAGCTGATTGATTGAGCCTTCATTCAAGATTTCCCTGTGAAAAGAAAACTGCGTTGATGCCAATCATATAAGGTATTTTAAACAAACATGGATTCTGTTACCTTCCACAGCATGTGAAATGCTTTAATGCATGATGCTTCTGAGAAATATTATGGGGGTAGTAAATAACTAAAAGAAATACCTTTTTCTGATGTAAAGTCTATTAGATCAGTGAACATATAATTTTGTGGGAATACATTGTATTTCCTACTGACATTAAAGATTTAAAAAAACAGGTTATATGCATTTGTTGGCTGTTCAGATAGCAGTTGCATTCTTTGCCTTCTCTCCCCATCAACTTGCGTATTATCAAATCCCAAGCTGTCATGGTTCATTATCCTTAGATGATCTTGATCAGTCTTGCATCATAAAAAAATATGCTATGGCATCTGCCATTGTGCACCACTACACAAATCACTTCTGAGGAAGGTTTGTCTTTCATTTATACATTCAGTAGTGTGTGTTCTTGTGTTTTTGCCTGTGAATATCTTAAGCAATGGAAGCTGCATATACTGCATTGCTGGGAGTTTTTCAGATTGTAGATAGGATATCTGCTGTGCCTTTTTAGCTAATAAATTCCATTTGAGTTAATGCTTGTACACTTTAATCTCTGCCAGGAAATTACATTGCTTCTGTAGTCATTTCATAACCTCCTGTGCCAGTCATGTAGACAGCACATTGAAATTAGGAGCTGTGATTATAGTATCAGTCTTGCATTCTAGACCCTATATTTTGACTTCTCTGATTTTAGGAGCCAGAAATGAAATTTATGTCAGGATTGTATTAATGGAGAGCAAAAATGTTCAGATGTAAATGTATTTACTAAGGAAGCCTTTATTTCTTGCAAGGTAATTACATTGGTAGAAGATTGTTGTTCTGTTCTGGAAGACAATTAGTAAAAATATGCTCATAGATACTAGTATTTAAAAGTCTTCTTTGTTCCTCTAACTTACATCTCTTTAACTGTTGTTGTAAGGGGAAAAGGGATATATCTTTTTTAGGGATGTTCTAAGGTCATTTCACTGCTATTGTGTTTTGGTGCTACAGCATTTGGAAATTATTATACTGCTACTTTTGCTGCTTCATCTGAAAATCCTTGTTTCAGCAATCAGCGGTGAAAATTTAGCTTTGTTTCAGTACTTTTTGACTTGGTAAGAAGCTGTTTTTAGGAAATTGCATGGATACTTTTCTGACTACGTTAAATCTAAGGAGCATTGCTTGCTGTAGCCTAGATAGGCTGTCTTCACCCAGTCTCTTGGATGTTTTCTCCAGGGATAAGGAGAGTAAGAGAAACAGCCTTGTTCTGTTAGGATTCTTTACAACTGCCAGACGTGCTGCAATTTCAGTGAAACATTACACTGAAACCATTCCTTTTGGGGAAGAGTTTGTGTATAATCTGAAGGTATTTGCAGGACTTCTGTTTGCATGTCACAGTTCCCAAAGCAATTCATTGTTTATATTTGTAAGGGCTTCAAGGCTTCATTTCAGTTAGAGCTTTTTACACTTTTCTGTTAGTGCAGATGTTTCACAGAGAGTTTATGGAAGGGGAGATCACTCCCAGGTCAAATGAAAAGCAACATCATAATAAGAGGAAGAAATACCAGGGCACTTCTCAATGAAAGTTCACAAAACAAGTTAAAAACTACATAAAAAATGCAAAGCAATATGTCCTGAAAGTAAATTGTCTGCAAATGAAATAACTCACTAGGAAAGAATAGTACTAATTCGTTCGTGTTGTGGAGCAGATTATTGTGAGACTAACTTTCAATATGTGACTTTAGCAGTAGCTGCCATTTTGCTAAAACCCTACCTCTTATTTTCAGTAGTCAAGCTCAGTACAGCTCTGTGCTGAATGTGGAAAAAGGAGGTAGAGAGAGAATAAAAAAAATGTTTTATTTTCTACTTCCCCTGCATCTGTTCCTGTTCCACCAAAACTTACAAATTAATTTTGATTGAAGTAGTAGTGTGTTCATCACAGTGATAAAATTAATTTCTGTCTCTGTTCACTATCAAGCATGTCTGAGTTACAGACAGTTTCTTCTGAGAATATGAAATACTGTCTGTGAATGTGTCTGGGAGTAAGTCAGCAGCGTTACAGCTCAAACTAATTTAAATGAAGGCAAATGTTTTGGGATCTGAAAGTTGAATTTCCATTTGAACAATAGCTTCAAGGACTTGCATGCACATTTGACTGTCTTGTGCCCTGAGGTGGATTGCTGCTGAAGAGATTATCCACATATACCCCTGAGCTACAATAAGGTTCACAGCAATATAAAATAAAATAGAGCTGTCTATAAGGTAAATATGAAGTGGAAAAGCAAATTAAAGATTGACTAAGAATGACTCAAGGAGAATTTCCTCAAATCTACACTGGGAACTTCTGGATGAAACAATCCTGAGGATCTGATGCACGAATGTGAACTAGAAATGCTTTTAAATCTGCCACCCAGTTATAGAATTTGTTTGGTTAACGTCTATATATGTTACAAATGGGGTTAAAGGAGACACTGTAATAAAGTCAGTAGGAGATATCTTCCGAGACTGTTTCAGTGTTAGGAAGTGCTTGCTGAAACACAAAAAGATGATGGTTAAATGTTACAAGGAGTCTTCACACTTTAAAAAATCCATTAAATTGGTAAAAATATTCCTTTAAGTAATGTAGACACAATTTCTCTTTAATACTACTTTGCACTTGCCTCAGAGCAAAGGTTGATAGACTGTAAACGTCTCTCTGAAAATATAAATATTTACATGATTTCTTTTCCCTGTATTTTTTGACCTCCTTTTCTCTGAACTAATGTTCACATCATTCCTCTTGTGGGAATCAACATTCCACTGACAAATTAAAATCCCTAGGGTGTAGGTGGGTACATCTTACCTCCTTTAATCATTTCCATCTTAAAGGTAAACCGTTAAACAACAGTGAACATTGAATTTTACATGGATCTGTGGTGCATGCATCCATTAAAAATAAAGAGAACAATAAATGCAAAAATCACTTTAATTTGTTGAAATTTATTAAAATATGTGTAGCCTCCTTAGCTGAAAGTAACTTCAGCTATCTTATAACATAGGCTGCAATGATATTTTGGTGACTGAGGGCGAGTAAGACATACCAAAGGCTTTTCTGGGGAAAGTAAAATTTCACAAAGTAATACAATCAAGTGCAGGTCTTACTCCCTGTAAGAAAGAGAATAAAACTGCTGGTGCAAAGAAGGCTTCTGTCTTCCCACAGAGCTGCATTTATTGTGTTATAGTGTAAACCAGCAGCAATTATACATAAGCTGTTAAACAAAATGAGAACAATCAAACAGTCAGCTCCCTGAGCCAGAGGTGGTACTTGGAGTCCTTGCTGGTTCTCCCAGTCAATCTCAGCATCAGTGATGGTCAGAAAATAGACACTCATTCTCCCACATATGTTTATGTGGTGGGGAGGACATGACTTTTCTTTCCTTTTTGTAAAGCAAAAGAGAAATCAAAACCACTTGGGGAACAAAACCAGATTTATGGTGAAAGTCTGCAGCTACAAATGCATGTCATAACTGGGAAGAGCATTGTGTTTTTTTAACTGACTGGATAAAAGGTCTGCCAGATTACTACTGGATGAAGCCAAGAAGCTGGCAACATTCAAAGGAGTTTTGAATTTATATGGCAGTGAAAAATTTAACAGTAAATTCTTGCAAGATTTTACAGGGAAGAAAAAAAACCCAACACATATAGGGCAAAATAAATGGATAAGTGGATGGGATATTCTTTCATGGAATGAACTATGTTCCAGGTGACCACTGCAAGAAGTCATGCACATTTTTTTAAATAATTGATGCTGTCATTTCTCAGAAAAAGGATACAATATTAAGTAGCCCCTAAATCTAGTTTGGTTCAGAAAGTCCTCTGGTCCTATCACACGTTTGGTGTGAAAAAATGTTTACACCAAAAAAAGTAGGAAAAATTTTGTCACAAATTGTCTTAAAAGCCTAAGGGGATATTTCTTACTATCTTTACATCTCAGTAAATCAAGATGGACATTTTAAGAAAGCTCAATTTAAAGTTAGGGGAAGAGCTGTGATCCAAGTCTAATAAGGATAGTTGTTTTCTGAGGTACATTGAAATCATGAGCCTGAAACAGTCAAGGATATGGTTTCATGGTAGAATAAAACCACATTTTTGCTCCAAGTGATGATCTTATGCTCCCTTTTTGTTTCAGCACTCAAAGTTAACTGAGTAGTTGTCAGCCAGATAAGCCTTATTGCTGCCACAGAAGGAATAGTGCAGTGATGTGCATATTGGAAGTAGGACAGGATCTCTTCTCTTTTTGCAGCAGCAAAGCCTTAAATCAGTTTAAGCAGCTTTGAAACCACTCCAGAACTTGGAGCCTTTACATAAGGTGGCTGGAGGCAGTGCATGGTAACACCACCATTTACTTTCTCTGGAAGTAAGGCTCACTGTTAGCAAGTATGCTTAGTGTTGTAATGAAGAATGAATTTCAGTCACTTTCACGTAATTGGGCTACCCAAATTAGTAAAAAGCAGTTCCCAGATATGATCCCCAAGCACGATGGGTTGACCTTGGCTGGCTGGCAGGCTCCCAACTAGCTTTTCTCTCACTCCCCCTTCTCAACAGGACAGAGGGACAAAAGTAATCAGAAAAGAGCATGGGTCAAGATAAAGACAGGGAGATCACTTCCCAGTTGCCATCATGGCAAAACAGACTTGACTCGGAAGATTTAATTATACAAAGACAAAAATTAAAACACCTTCTCTTGTTCTTAGGTTCAGCTTCACTCCTTCATTCCCAGCTCTTCTGCCTTCCTGCACTGAGCAGTGCAGGGGCTGGGGAATGAGGATTGTGGTCAGTTTGTTAACAGATGCTCTCTGCCACTCCTTCTTCCTCACACTTCTCCCCTTCTACAGCATGAGGTCCTCTATGGGCTGCAGTCCTTCAAGAACTATTACAGCATGGGCTTTTCATGGGCTGCAGCTCCTTCAGGCCATATCCACTTGAAGTGGCAGGGGGTCCCCCACAAACTGCAGGGAATAACCTAAGTCACCATAATCTCTGCCATGGGCTGCCAGGAAATTTCTGTTCCAGCCCCCGGAGCACCTCCTCCTCTTCCTCCTTCTTTCACTTTGGTGCTTACAGGGCTATTTCTCATGTTTTTTCCCATCACTTCTCAGTGCAGGGCAGTGTTTTTGCCCCATGTTAAATACGCTTTCCTAGAGGTGTTGCCATGGCACAGTCTGACAATCCCTTGTGGTCTCCTGTGGCCCCTGGTGCCATAACTGTGCCCACAGCAGAGGGAGCATTAAACTCATTGCCCACGGGAAAGGGTGGGGAGTGATACCCATGTTCCTAGAATCCTGAGGAGCGCTGAGGAGGAGCGTGGGTGAAGCCCTCCCTGGAGCTTTGTTCATGAAGCCTAGCCACGACAATGAGAGGTGTTGCCATCTTGACTGAGGGGCTCAGCTCTACCCTGTGGGGGGGTCAGTTGGAGCCAGCTGGAACCAGCTGTTTCTGGCACAGGAGAACCCCAAACTCTCCCCGCAGAGGCCCCTGCCAGTGCCTGGGCACCTCTGCCCCATACCCCAACCTGCCTCTCAAACAATTAAGCAACCAGTGAAAGCAGAGGGCATTTTCTCAGGATAGTCTTGAAAACTTGAGGGTTTTTTCCTAACCTGGTCTCAGAGACACCTGTTTACCACTAGCAGAACAATACTAATTGCACAGGAGCTCTTCTTTCTAAATGACTCTGTACGTATAAACAGAATAAATCCCATCATGTATTTTAAGGATTTTTTTTTTTTCCAGTGGGGCTGTGCTTATGGTAGATGCATAAAAAACACACATTTTTGTGTTCGTATTTCTCCATTACTGGTATTAAGTATGGCTGGAAATTTGTGCTAGAAATGCAAACTGGTAGTGTGTTTTTTCTTGCTACAGTATAAGCCCATCTGTCATGCAACACAGGAAGTTCATTGCACAAATTGTGCTGTGACAGGATTTTGCCTTGAAGTTTTCATATACAGCACTACAAAAAAAATTAAAATAATCTTCCTTTCTCTGAAATATCCTGTATGGTGTTGAATCCAAAATTTGTATGTGCTAGATGTATACAACATGGAAAAGAGAGAAATGAGTGCCTGATGTCCACCTCTACTTTTGGGGCTGTGTGTTCTCTGGACTGTTAGGAAACTATCAAGACATAAATGTATCCTCTGCTGTTCTGTCACTAGTTCTTTGGTACACTGGGTGAGTACCAGTTCCTGCTTTATTATTTATAACTTCTGACTCTTAGTGTCAGAAAGGTGGTGGCCCATCCAGAGTGATACATTGCCCTTTACAGCATGAGAAACTGGTTGGAACTGTTGGCACAACCAACTAGTTTATTTTATTCTCACATTAAAAAAAGACGTGATATGAAACCTTGTATATTTTAAAAATATGGATTCTTCTCTGTGTCTGACAGATCTCATCACTACAAGAGATCCAAAATTTGAAGTTCTCTCTAAAATTGAATTATCTAGCACTTTCCAACAGCAGCTTTTCTACTACTTACACATAGAATTTCATTTTGTTCAAACAGCTTTTGTGTGTTTGTCTCCTTGATATTGATAACAGTGACTCGTGGTAATGCTTATCTCCTTTTGATTCTGAAAATGTAATAAAGAAGGAAAACACAAAGTAATAGCTACATGCATTAGTTAGGCAGACATCCATCAAGTCTGCATCAGTTTTTCAGAGATCTCAAGAACTGGAGACCATAAAAGCAGCTTTAGCATGGCAAACGTGCCCACAAAACCAAATAAATCATTCTCTAAACAAGGGTGAACCAAGACAGCTCTTTCTTGTTCACTCAGGAGTTTTTGTTCCCTTTCCCAGATAGTTTTCTAACCAAATGGTTAATTGCTAATTGCCACAGTTATCTTTCTTCACACCTACTGTAACTGGACTCTTTGAGGTATGTGAGGTTTGGGTCCAATCCACAATTTCTGGGGAATGTGATGGGGATAGGAAGCAAAGAAGGAAAATAGTTTTAATAATCTGTTGTTTACAGATAAGAGTAGTCAACTGGAAACAATGTGTAGAGTTGCAAACACATAGAACTTGATCTGATCTCCAAAAGACATCTGCCATTAAAGAACTAGGGATATAAATACAAGCAACTATAGACATAACTCTTGCTTTGTAGTTTCCAATTTAAATGTCTGCAAATACTGGATATTTATATGTAGAACATATACATGACTTTGGTCTGTACTTGTGAACAATGAAATGGACANCTCATTGCCCACGGGAAAGTGTGGGGAGTGATACCCATGTTCCTAGAATCCTTGCATGGGTAGCATGAGCTCATTAGCCTTCTGGCAGTCATCCTAGGAGAGGGACAACTCTGATTCCAAACCCAGGTAGATGGAGCTTGTTTAGCCCTGTAAGGCCTTCCAGCTAAGAGGTTAAACCTCCATCCTAAGGACTTGGCTGCCAGCGTCCAAGCTTGCTAGGCCCTGGCAGATGAACTTTAGGACTAAAGGGTGGGTCCAGCTCTGCACATGCTGTGTCTCACCTAAAAAAATCCCTAGTGCAGGCTCGAGGGTGCTATCTGCTATCCTCTTTTTATCAGCGTGCTTGGAAAAGGCGCTGAGGAGGAGTGTGGATGGAGCCCTCCCTGGAGCTTCGTTCGTGAAGCCTAGCCACCATGTGTCAGAGAGTTCGAACTGTATAGCCTGCTTCTCAGGAGATACAAAGCAGGATTTCCCAATCTCATCATGTTATTATTTAAAAGCTTGTATGAAAAAGAAAAGTAAAGTGCTTATAATTGAGTGAAAATCCTACCTCGGTGATCAGAGCACAGGTGAGGATCAGGGATTATATGTTTTCTCCAAGCAGAGGAAGATCCTCTTGAGTAGCTAAGTCTGTTCACATTTTAGTTTCCACATCAGGTCCTGCTTGTATGGTGGCTTCCAAGTTGATTATTATGATATCATCAAGAGGGAACCTCCTGACCAAAGCACACAAGGCTATGCAGCTAGAAGTAAAATAAAAAGCTTTGCAATAAAAAACTATCGTTCCTCCTGTACCCTAGACAGTGTCCAAGAGAGGACATGTCATGCACACTGCCCAGTGCCTTATTTATGTGTGCATATATGAGAGGATGGACAGGAGGCTCAGCATGGTGAGTGTCAGCAGAGCCAGCAGGTGGGACACTCGAGGACATCTGGTATATTGGCTTTTGTAAGGAAGGTTTAAAGCGTACTGGAATAATACTAAAAAAAGTTATAGAGGGAGCAGGTGGAGACAGGAGAGAGAGAGCTTCCATCTTGTCACACTGTTCCATCTCCATGTTAGGAACAGATGGCTGCACTGAAACGGAATTCCTTTCCATTATGTAACCCTGAATGCCATTTAAAAAAAAAAAATTATTTTTGTGGAGAAATTACACTCATAGAGATAGAGAATGCAGCTTCACTTCTCAAGGACAGAAGAAGAGACAGCACATGGACATCCTTAGCACATGTGATTACTTTTAGCAGGGAGGATGCAAGCTAGCTTTACTGTATTTTGTGAAAGACAGCTGTTACTACTTTTATTTGACAGCAGAAGTCTAACCTGCATCAGTTAGAATTTCCTTGTGTTACAGCAAATGATGACAGTTAAATAAGATTGACATTGTTTCAGCACAAACTAGTCATAGGTGAAGGGTGTTGGCTGCAAAATTTCATTCCTCTGCTGCAAAACTGTATGTAATTCATACACAAGGATAGACCTGACATAGTTGTAAGCTCAAACTCATTTTGCAGATAAACAGTTGTTTACAACAGTAATGTACAGATTTTTTAAAAAACCCTTTCAGTCTCTCTACTTCTGTATGTTCTGCTGCTTCTTTGTCCACTAGCAACCAAATGATTATTTCTAGGCTAATACATTCCCCATATGTTCTGTGGGAAGAGACATCTATTCAGATTACACTACAGTGAACAGTGTTTTAAAATGTGCATTTTATTGTCATCTATAAACAGAATGGAAGGCAGCAAACCTTGCAAGTCTCTGCCTTATGTTCTTGTGTGGAGAATGTTATAAATGTGGGAAACATATTCATACATAGAATCACAGAATCACAGAATCGATCGGGCTGGAAAGACCTCCGAGATCATCAAGTCCAACC
>VWZO01012018.1:146476-190054 GCA_013396975.1 Bucco capensis
CAGATCCCTCTGCAGAGCCCTCCTGCCTTCCAGCAGGTCGACACACCCTCCCAACTTGGTGTCATCAGCAAATTTGCTGATAATAGACTCAATCCCCTCATCTAAATCATCAATAAAGATGTTAAACAGGACTGGACCCAACACAGACCCCTGGGGAACACCACTGGTGACCGGCCGCCAGCTGGACACAGCCCCGTTCACCAGCACTCTCTGAGCCCGATCCTCCAGCCAGCTCCTAATCCAGAAGAGGGTACGCTTGTCCAAGCCATAGGCTACCAGCTTATCCAAGAGTATATTATGGGAGACAGTGTCAAAGGCCTTGCTGAAGTCCAAATAGACCACATCCACAGCCTTCCCCTCATCCACCAGGTGGGTCACCTGATCATAAAAAGAGATCAGGTTGGTCAGGCAGGACCTGCCCCTCCTAAACCCATGTAGCTATATGTGTCTAATGCAGGCTCATGCTTATGGCTGCTCAGGCGTGTTTGCTCTCGAGCAGCACAAGGAATTTGGATAGGTAATGCCAACCTGCCAGTTGTTCAGTCAGTTTGATGTCTGTGAGTCAGCCACTTTCATTACAAATCAATACACTCTTCATAAATAGGAAGGATAGGAAACACATTATTTACACTAACTTCCCATCCTACTCTTTTGCATGTCTGTGTAAGACTTCACTTACTATTGTATATTAGCAGTCTTCAACTTCATGATGCCATTGAAAACATCATTTCATGTTGTTTTGTTGACAGTGACATAGGGTACATTATTAATCCAACTTTTGGAAAAAAAAATTGAGATCAATTTGGCATGGTCACAGTGGCATTATGAATAAACTTGTTTGAATAAAATGGAAGCTCTTTGTCCATCAAAAATTTGAAAAAGTAAAATGTTCAGTCATGCAGGTGTATGAGTGTTCAGGCCACATTCTGCCACTTCCCAAAGGATCACATCCTCCTGGTTGGATGAGAGAACTCAGCAGCTCTTTCTTACCCTTAAGACCACACTTCGAGAGGTACAGGTGCCTGGTGGGAGATCTTCTACATAACTTGTGTCTGGGGGGTGTTGGTTTGAATCTATAAATTCCCTGATTGCGTATTTCTTGGATTACAAATGCGTTATGTAGAGGGAGGCTGTGTTACTCATATGTAAGTCATTTCCAGTGAAAACACAGCTTTCCTTTCTCTTCTTAAATACAGGTTAGCAGTGATTGAATTGTGTTTCACATAGACATCACAGCCAGCCCTTCTGATACACCCTAAGGTTTACAGACGAGGTTATGCCTCTAAAAATTAGTAGCATAAAGGCATCCAAAATAAATTTTCTTAATCAGATTCTAATATTGTATACAGATCTTGTGAAAGGATGACACCTTCAAATACACATTGTATTGCACTTGAGAATTGTTGAGCCAAAGTCTGCATGTTTGGTTATGTTGATTTTAGTGGAACAATTTGTGGATTAAGATGCTAGCCAAACACACTAGTCACTATCAGCAACTAATGAACTCAGTGCTTGCTAGGACTGGAGATAAATCTGAATCTAGTTAAAATTACAACATGATGTTCATTAGCTTCAGCAAGGGTAATTTCTGAGATAAAGTGTTGCTATCACCCAACATGTTAAATAAGCAGTTGGACTAAGCAGGTGGTGGGCAGAGATCAATGACTTTCCATTAAACCACAGGTAATTTCTCAGTAGGAAATCGCTCACATTCCCAAAAAGGGTTGCATACCAAATTTCTTGTGCTGGTTTATAGTTGTAAGAAATATGCCAATCAAGTACATGTACTCTAGAAACATGAAGAGGCAGAAAACATTAATGGAGATTTTGAATGAGGATCTTATTTATTACAGTACATCTAAAGGCTTCATTGTGCTTGATGCTGCATGCACACATCTCCTTTACAATGAAGTTAACCATTAACTCATTTGTATGTTGAATATTTCCCAGTACTACAGCAAAACTGTACTGCTCTAAAATACCACCCTTGCATGTGACATTAAGTCTATAGAAGATTGCCTTCTTCATATAGTTATGTTTACATACATAGGATTTTGTGTGAAAAGGGTGTAATGGGTAGGGGTGCAGATATGGATACATTACTCAGCCTTTTTTATTAAATCTTGTTTAAACCCCTTTGTATAACATGAGGGGGAAAAAAAATCCATTATCTTTGCTTTTCATTTAGCCACATCACAGCCTATTTCAGATTGAAAGCAAAAGTGTCAGTGTTCCCAACATTTCCAGTGCAGCTGTTTCAGGTTTTACATGCTGTAGTTTTCTGATATATATATATATATATTTCTGCAGTTCCTGGAGTTGCTCTAACTAATAAGTGACAGAACACTGGATTGAAGTCAGATGACTTTGAGAGGGATGGGTTTGTGTCTTGACCCTTCTAATAGATGGTTTGATATAAGGAGGAATTTCCTTACTGAAAGTGTTCTTAAGTCTTGGAATAGGCTGCCCAGGACAGTGGTGGAGTCACTGTCCCTGGAGGTGTTTAAGAAATATTTAGATGCTCTACTTAGGGCCATGGTTCAGTGGTTTGGCAGTGATAGGTATGGTTGGACTTGATGATCTTAGAGGTCTCTTCCAACCTTAATGATTGTATATCCTCCCTAAGACTGTCATGTTCAACCTATGCATCTCACTTAGCCTGTCTTTGGCTTACCACAGTGCATTTGTGTTAAAAACTGCTCAGCATTTCAGGAGCTTGCTGATGAGCACATCAGTTGTCCTTACCTGGAGAGCAGGAAAAAAGGAAGAGGGCTGGAGACAATCATACTTTTTGCTGTTCAGTTTTTCTCTCTAGCTCTCACAAGTGCTTGAAATGGGATAAGACTTCCTGAATTTTTAAACATGAAGTGGTTCTTTATGTCTGTAAACATCCCTATCTTGATTTGATAGTGGCTTGCACCTACCCAACATAGTTTATAGAAGATGGCAAAACCAGTCTGGCATCATGGAATACAGATGAGGGCTAAGAAAAAAAATAATAATAAATAGATCATTTTTCTTTCCTGAAGTTTTTACAGATAAATATGATAGATATAATGGAGCTAGATGGTTCCTTTACATGTTGACACTGCTTTCTGTCAACTAATATCTAGTCTGCTTCACATGTAGATTCTAATGAAAAAAATTTGAATGGTAGAATACCAGGTTAGAAGGGACCTCAAGGGTTATCTAGTCCAAATTTTCTTAGAGAAGCACCATCTAGATAAGATGGCCCAGCACCCTGTCCAGCTGAAAATTAATGTAATATTAAAGTAATTGGGAATTTCTGTGAGTGTATTTCAATATTAAAAGAGAAACCATTTTTAACTATGTTAAAATGACAATATTTTTTCTCCCATGGTGTGAAACTTATCAATATTTTCCTTTTTTTTTTTTAATGTTTTGGCATTTATTTATTTTACCAAACTATGAGGGTTTTTTTGGAGGGGAGACTTTTATTCCATTTTAAAAAGGTAAGAATGTTTTTTATATTTGCATAGATTAAGATGCATGATTGCGTTAACCAACAGGTTAGAACAGAACATTTCAAAGTTTTGTAGTTTTTAAGTAAATCTTCTATTTAGTGATCTACATAATAAAAGAATTTGCATTCTTAAGATGCAAGGTACAGTAGAAAATGTCAAAATTATTGTTTTATAGATCTACTATATATGGTATCTGTTACACCAGAAAAAGGATTAATTAAAACCACTTTAAAATAGTTTCACTCTAGATGGAAGTTATGGAAGAAATTGTATGGCAAAAGTCAGTTTCATAAGGGAACAAAACACGTCAGAGCAGTGTGCAGTAGGTTAGCTGGAGTAGTAAATTAAGTCTCGTCATGCCATACGCATTCTACTCACTCTTCCTAATTTACTTTCATGAATAAGTTTGCCTTGTAGGTATGGTTTTGGAAACTGAATAGCAATATATTTCTAGCTTCAGGATGAAAGATTGAGTATGCTACATTTAACTCTTAAAGACTAATTTCTGTCTATGCATGTTGTTGAAAGTATACTTAGAATTTTATTTTTTTTCCTCTAACTTGTTTGCTGATCTTGAAACTATCTGACTTTTGAAGAACAACTTCAAAATTCAGGTGATTAAACTGTAAACATGGGTAGGATGAGCTCATTAGCCTTCTGGCAGTCATCCTAGGAGAAGGACAACTCTGATTCCAAACCCGGGCAGATGGAGCTCGTTTAGCCCTGTAAGGCCTTCCAGCTAAGAGGTTAAACCTCCATCCTAAGGACTTGGCTGCCAGCGTCCAAGCTTGCTAGGCCCTGGCAGATGAACCTTAGGACTAAAGGGTGGGTCCAGCTCTGTGCATGCTGTGTCTCACCTAAAAAAATCCCTAGTGCAGGCTCGAGGGTGCTATCTGCTATCCTCTTTTTATCAGCGCGCTTGGAAAAGGCGCTGAGGAGGAGCGTGGGTGGAGCCCTCCCTGGAGCTTCATTCATGAAGCCTAGCCATACATACACTGTAAACAATCTGATTCTGTATCTATTGAGTTGCCCTGAACTCTGCCCTCCAGCTGATTCAATTTATATTCCTTGTCAACACTAGCAGTGCATGTAGTACATCCTTGATAAACAGTAAATTTATTTGATGATTGCATTCTCTTTGCTGCTAAGTTCTTATAGGAAACTCAGAAGAATGTATTGTCCTCTGCCCATCCTTAGAAGCCCGAGGAAATGAATAACAGTAATTACAGTGCTTTGTAAATCATGAATTTGGTCATTAAAATGGTATTTGTGTCTCTGTGTGTATATATACTGAATAATTCTATAGTTAGTTTTTCTGCAAGGAGAAAAAAATTGTATCTGTGTGTAGATATCTGTTTACAGAGATGCTTCCATTTGTTCATGTACCTGTGTCTAGGCATGTGGCAATCTTTAGCAGTCTGATTATTATATAGAGATAGATTTGGTTTACAAGATTGCAGAGATCATTCCTGAGATTACATTAGAACTTTTCTACATTGCGACCACAGCCATTACATAACTTAGGCTCTAGTTACAGAGTCAATCATAGTAAACAGGTAGTTCTTAATTATTGTGGTAGATTTCAAAACAAGTTCAGCAACACGAGTATCTACTTCAAATGCATGCATGGCTAGGCTTCACGAACGAAGCTCCAGGGAGGGCTCCACCCACGCTCCTCCTNCTTCAAATAAGCGTGAAATAAAATACATCATTTTCTAGGAGCTTACTTTACTCTTGGATGGGCTTCACAACATTGATTATAATGGTGGGCTATCTAACATGGTGTGAGCATTCAACATACATCAAATTTTAGACTGTGTAAACATTAAACTTACCTTCCTAAAGTTTGAAGTGGTGCCCACATCTAGTCTAGCTTTTAAGCAGCCCCTCAATTTATGTTTGACAAAAACGTAACCATGAAATATGAACCCAGTAATATGTAGCCAATTAAGATGTCAGTAAAGTAAAAAATATTTAATTTACATTTTAATGTCATTTTGTTTGCAATGGAATGAGAATTGTTCACATGTTTATGAACAAGAAGCTCAGTAATTCAGTGAGTGGGTAGCAAGAAAGAGACAATATTGTCCTGATTCTGCTGAGAGTTCCAGCCTCTAGAATATTTTACTGAAAGGGATAACTTCTTGTACATTCTGCAGGGCCATTCATAAAGTTTTGGCAGAAGACTACAACCTAGTATGAAATAAGAATAGCAGATAAAATGCATGAAAAGCTTTGTGCATCCAGAAGTATTAGAAACTGTTTGACTAGTGTGCAGATAACAGCAGAATCCCTAGTGGTATGGATGGTGACAATTGTACATTACTCACTTTTAGAAGCACTTTGTCTTTCATGTATTCCTCTTGAAGATGATATTTCTTACTAGCAGTGCTTCTCATAGAAATGTATTTCTAACCAGATATAGTTTTTGCTTCTTATATTAATAATCTCACTTGATAATCTGTACTTAAAATTGAGTTTTTCTTCACTATTTCTCTTGTGTGTTCTTTTCCTTTAACTGATTGTAGTTAATTTTTAATTTGAGGTACCAGCACCTCTGTGTTTGATAATGTCTGACAGCTTTTGTTGTGAGCATTATTAAAGATAAGTCTGTGTGTGAAGAGAAGGCTTTTCAAATCCCCTACGTGCTTTTTGCTTGTAAAGACAAAACTTCTGTCTGGTTTTTCTCTTTCTGTGGTAAACTCTTACCTCTGAGTATTTGTGAAGTACCAAATACACTCCAAAACAAGTAGATGTAAAAATGTCCCTGAATTCATAGAATCATAGAATCATAGAATGGCCAGGTTGGAAGGGACCTCAAAGATCATCTAGTTCCAACCCCCCCGCCACAAGCAGGGATGCCAAANACTTCTGTCTGGTTTTTCTCTTTCTGTGGTAAACTCTTACCTCTGAGTATTTGTGAAGTACCAAATACACTCCAAAACAAGTAGATGTAAAAATGTCCCTGAATTACTTCAGGCTGTGTTAGAAGGTTGCTTGCTAGTAGTACAATTGGAATAATCTTCTCAAACAAGCCAAAGGGCTTGTGTTGGAGCATCATTTATCCATGAAATTGGTATATTAAAAATTACATAAATATAGTCATGTTGGGTGTAATAAAGATCACATTGTTTGAGAGCAGCTTCAAAAGGGTTTTAAAATGAAGCACAGAAAGAAATTATGATTTTGATAAGACTTGAACGTGTAGGAAACAAGATCTGAGAGGCTTATGACAGGTGAACAAGAACTGAGGATAAAGCAAGAAGATTATGATTACCAGGACAGAAAGAAGCAAGAGTGTGGAAAGTGTTTTTCACTTTGAAGAAAAGAAGTGCTGTTTATTTGTTTGATTTTTGTGAAGAAGGAAGAATTTGTGTGAAGGTTAAGAGTTAATAAATATCCTGAGCCCCTGCAGAAACTTTTCTGTTAAGGAGACTAAACACTGAAGAAGAGATAAGCCAGAATATGGGTAAAGGGTTTAGAAACATCAGAGTTGTTCCAGACTAGCCACAGTAAGTTGGAGCTGCTAACAGGCCATTTAGAGACATGCACTGGACAGAAATTCAAACATGTGGAACTGGGAACTGTCTGTTTGTGAAAAAGAAATGAGTCATTGACTCACAAATTGTAGCTGAATCCACATAATATTCACCAGAGATAAGATTAAAAGGTAGGAGACTCCAGTGCAGTAGAGAAAAGGAACTATAAAGCAAAGGCTGGGTGAATGAAAACTAAACTACAGCACTACAGAGTCTGAAATAGATGTTAAGAAAAAGAGTGTGGACAGTAATATGAAAGGCTGTAGATGTGTAGAATGGCAGGATTTAAGACTTAGCTAAAAATTGATCAGTGTAGTAAACACTGGTAAGGAAAGAACAAGACATGGTTTATGAGGCTGTAAAACTCTGCTTAAAAATGCTTCAGAAAGGTAAGGGTTGAAGACAGGGCAGTGAGAGGAACAATCAAATGGCAGCTTGAGTTGAGCTTCCTTTAGTTTAGAATGTGTATGGACCAGTAAGCAAAATCAGCAATTATTGATAAGCTGGATGGAGTAGGGGCAGTCAATGGAATCAGATAGTGTAAGTATGGTGGTGTGACAAGCAGCAAGTAGTAGGCAAAAGGATGATGCTTTAGTTAGTAAAGAAAAAAAAAAAGAAATGACAGAAGAGGCCAAGGAGAGAAGAAATAAGTCTAAGCCTATTGGATTTTCTTTCCATTAAAAGCCTGAGATCCTGAACTGGTTAGAAGGAATAGTTCCTGCTTTTCAGTGTTCAGCCATGAAAAGGAAAATTTTGAAATACCAAATAAATGTTGTATGGTGTCAAGGGTTAGGTCTGGGTCAATCACCAACCCAGTGATAGATACTCTCTGTTATCCCCTTTTCCTCCCTGGAGTGAGGAAAAAGGGAAATTAACAGAGAGAGACTTGCAAACTGGAAATGAAACTTAAACTACTTTCATGAAAATAACAAGAAAATGAAGAGTATATACACACACACAGAAAACCAATGCCAGAACCAACCCCCCCCCCTTGATGGAAACTATGGCACCACTGATGCTGTAGCAGGACGACTTAAGCAGCAGCTGAAACTCAGGCTCAGGAGACTGGATCCTGGAATTCAGGAACTCTTGCATTGAGATGGAAGGCAGAACACACAGAGTCCTGAGGAGCAGAGCTGAGCTCCTGAGCTTCACAGGGCTCAGGGTGCTCAGTCTGCCAGGATTGGAAGCAGAACAGAGTCCTGAGGAGCAGAACTGGGCTACTGCTCTTCACAGGGCTCAGGGTGCTCAGTCTGCCAGGATTGAAAGCAGAACAGAGTCCTGAGGAGCAGAACTGGGCTACTGCTCTTCACAGGGCTCAGGGTGCTCAGTCTGCCAGGATTGAAAGCAGAACAGAGTCCTGAGGAGCAGAACTGGGCTGCTGCTCTTCACAGGGTGCTCAACCTCCTGGCCAGGTAGAAACCTCCACCTCTCCTGTCATATACACTAGTTGTTAATTAGCTGCTGATTAGCTCAGTTAAGCACCTCCTTGCTTGGGTCTTAGACCTCATCAAGAGACCCCAAGGCCCATGGTTGGTATCAAAGCCTTAAGGACTGAATATGATGTATATGGCATGCAATACCTTATTTTGAGATATGGCTAAAGATTCAGACATGTAATATTCTTCTGATACAACAAACCAACCCCAGTCACTCTGACTATAAATTAGCACATGTGAAAGTTGAGGAGCAATACAGGTTCACTAACTGCATCCAGTTGGCTTTGGACAGATGCAGCCAGTTTACAAGCTGGCAAATAGTAATACTGAATATTTAAGCAGTTCTAGATCCTTTTAACAGCCTTTCATTACCTTCATAGGTTCCGTTGCTTCTTGTGCAACACAGAGAAGTATCATCTCCCTTTCCTCTGGTATAACTTCCTTGTCCATCTTCCTATCCCTGTTTTTCATTCTGCCATGTTTATAATCTGTACAGTAGTGTTTGAGGTTCACTGGTACCTCCTATGATAATTTTATTCTTCTTTCAAATACTGAAGAGATTCAGAACTCTTGAACTCTTGATGCCTTTCATCATAAAATAACTTCTTAATCTCCAGATAAGCTCTCCAGCTCCTCTCTGTTACAGAAAAAGTCCTCCGCTTTAGTGTCCTGAACTGCTAACAACATTTCAAGGCTGGTCTATAGGATATGTCTACAGCTTGATTTTTGGAGTTGTTTAGCCTTTTTTTTTTTTTTTTTTTAAATTATGAGCTCTTCTGTAAAAATAGAAATTCCATCATTTTATTTCAGATTCTGGTAACTAGCTATTTCTAGTTTCTTTACCTCAATGGCAGTGTTTTCTGACAAACTTAAGTAGAAAAATCAACTCCTAGTCAAAGTCATCCATTTCTACAAATAGGGAGAGCATTCTGACAGCTAACAGGGCAAAAGCTAGCAAAAACTAGGTCATGTTTACTGCATGAGCTTGAATATCAATTACTAAAAATTTTAATACCTGAACTTAGTATTACTTGCTAAGTGAATAATCCTTCTTGTTGTGGTTTAGGCCCAGCTGGCAACTAAGCACCATGCGGCCACTGACTCAGTTATCTGCCCCCTCCAGTGGGATGGGGAGGAAAATGAAAGGAAAAAGGTTAAAACTTGTGGGTTGAGATAAGGACACTATCACAGTATCACAGAATGTTAGGGGTTGGAAGGGCCCTAGAAAGATNGTTAACAGGATGAGACAAGGAGAGAATAATAGTAACAACAATAATACTAGTAAAGGAATATATGAAGTGAGTGATTCACAGTGCAATTGCTGAGCACCCATAACCTGATGCCTAGCCCATTCCCAAGCCACAATCCCTCCTCCCCAGCCAGCTCCCCCAGTTTATATACTGGGCATAATGTCATATGGTATGGAATATCTCTGTGACTAAATTGAGTCTGCTGTCCTGGCTGTGTCCCCTCCCAGCCTCTTGTGAAAGTAAACTCTATCCCAGCCAAACCTAGGACATTTCTGAAAAAGTTTGTCTTTGGAGAAGGGAACAGTTTGAGCAATGAGAAGAGTAGCATTTATTTAAAAGGCTGAACAGTTCAATTTGCTACAAGATGTTTCCTTTGCAATATGAGTGTTTAATTTTTGAAAGATATTAGTCTGCAACTTACTGACAGAAAGATTGGTTGTGAGTTCATCAGATTTCTCATTAATAAATTCTGCTGTATATTTCTTTCAACTCACACTCTCTCCCCCCTTGCAGAATAACATAGTTTCTTCCATTAAGTTTGACTTTTTCTTGAATCTTGTCTATTAGAAGATTGCCTTGGTCACATTTTTTTCCCTTCAAAAAGGTAAATGGCTAAGTCATTTTAATCTGGTTTGTGTTAAGGGAAGCTGAAGCTCAGAGACTAAGCCTTTAAAATCATATATACAAGTATTGCAGAGATTAAACCCAGAGAAGGTAGGTATAGCCCCTGACATGAGGATTTTGTTTAATTGAACCATTATTTCTCTTTATTTATAAATAATCCCCTTGCTTACGTACCCTAAAACCCTAGTAGCGTTTTTTTAGTAGCCTTTTCAAACAGCTGTTATGCACTACTCTGCAAATGACCACTCCTGCAGGTCTGGATTGGCCTTGGGTTACTTTTACCAAATGTGCAAGAGGAACTTTTGATGGATGGCAGTGTCAAACACATTTCATCCTAGTATGTTTAATGTATATTTTATAATATATATTCGCTCTAAATATTTAAAATATGCATTTATTGTATTTAGAGTTAATAGTGTCAAACACATTAGCTCTGTGCTAATGCCTGTAATGATAACTGTATACATTACTGATACTATGGAGACTTATAACTGGGATTAAAAATGTGGTATTGGGCTTTGGGTTTGGGGTTTAGATTTGCTTGGGTTTTATTTGTGTTGTTCTGTTGGTTTTTGGTTGGTGGGGTTTTTTTGTCTGTCCTTTAAATAGCATTGCCCATATTTAAACAGCTGTGATCTTCAGCTGAGTTTCTTTTGTGTTCTTTATAATTACAATACTGTGCAAGATGGCTGTTCTATTCAATATAGTCTGTGATATATGTGGGTAATTTTTAAAGTAAATAGGCAGGTTATTCAAAATCAGAATCAATTTAAATATTAGCCAACAACAGAAGTGACAGAAACATGGGCCTGTGACTGAATCATATATTTAAAGTAAAAAATATAATTCTAAAACTAATGAGTATTTGAATTGGTGCCAAACTTAGGGGCTAATAGCTTTCTTTTCCTTTTTTACTAATTCCACTGAGGAAAACCAAAGCCACTGAATGACTTTCATTTCTCAGATATACAGAATTTAAAGCAGTTCCTATGCAACATCACCTTGCTCTGTTCAGAAAATTTCCTTCCCCTTTGTAATACATCTTTACCTTTTCACTTGTCTCTGCTCTCCTCCACAATTTAGTGTCATGTTCCTATTACCTTCTAAATTTCTGAGTGAAACTCTTTCTTCCTACTTTGCCAAGTAACCTTCGCTTGTTCCTTTGCATTTTCTCTTTTAGTGCTTCTATTCATAAAGCAGTCTCAAGGCCCTAGCAAAGAACTTCTTCATTTGTCCTTTGAAGTGCTTCTCAAGTTTGATTGAAATACAGTCTGTTCAAATTACCCTTTTCCTGCTCACCAAACTTGCTCAGTGTTCCCAGCCAAAGTTTGACTGCACTCTGGTTGCAGTCAAGTGCCTTAATATATCTAGCAATTTAAAGCTTTTGATGAATGTCAGTTGTACATAAAACCAGATTTAATGTCAAAGACACATTTTTTTTCCACTCTCCTCTTCTTAAGTACTGGTATTCTGCTATAGAACAAAAAAGACCCAGCACAGGCAGAATACTGTGGTTTAAGTAAAAGTATTTCGGATATAAGCAGTTTTCACTGAACTTTATTCAGGCTCAATGAGGTATTTGTGATACTCATAGAAATTTTGGAATGAATTCAATAGAATAAAACCATTCAAATTTATCCTAAAAATAAGATCTGGTGTGGGTCTTATAGATACCTTAAAAGCAAAATTTTTATTTTTGTGTTTACTTAAAGTTTCACAATATATATTTAATTTTTTTTTTTTTTTTAAGTTTTGGGTATCCATAACAGAAATATTTCATTTGTAGCTCAAATTAAACTGGGTTTCCATTGCCTCCATTCTGATTTTTTTTTTTTTTTAATTTTGCCAGAAGTTTTCCTGTTGTCATTATCCTTTCTAAGAGCTTTTGTGGTGATAGGCCTTTGTGATTTGAAGCAGAAGAGCTGCATAGAAATACAGAGAGAATCCATAGAGACTGCCCAGGAGCTGCTGAAGCAATGCAGTCAAGTGGATTCCCTGTGGTTTCATTTGGCCTGTGTGCTTAGTCTCCACTGTGTGACTTCTCTAAACCCATGCTTTTCTTCCCTTCTCTCCCATCATCTAGTGGATCTTCCAGGTGGGCACAGAATTCTGCCTGAGCTCCTCTCAGCTGGAATACCAGCATTCATCTCTTCGCTGGGTAACTCTAGCTCAGCACTTCAAGTGTATAGGAAAAAAAAATCTCCCCTTCAAGTTTTGAACAGTTCAAACTTCAAATCCTGCTTCTGATACATATTTATTTGCCTGCTTTACAAAAATGTGAGAATAACTTTGTATGAACTGCTTTAACCATGCAAACATATCCTGCAAAACATTCACATTCTCCATTGTGGATATGAATTCTGATGCCCTGGTATTAATTTAATGTGACAGATGAATTAACTAGGGGGCAAAACATTTCTAGGGGATAACTAGGGGCTACAACATTTCTAAACTTTCAGCTGCTTGGCTTTACAGCTTCGACAAAATTACTGCTGAAGATTTATTTACATGTGAGTCTGTAAACAATTGTGCACATTGATTGAGTAACCTGTCTCTTAGACTAAGCTTCCTATTGGTTCTCTATAAAATATGATCTCCTTAAGGTAATGCATCAATTACTGTAGTTGAATGAGTAGCTAACTTAAGTCCAGTAGTTCATTAGATGGATAGTAACATAGCTCATCAGCATAAACATTACAAATCAAAGCGTGTTACCACCAACAGCTTTCTTTAAGCAACTTTTTCCTTGCATTGAAGCAGACACTTAATTTGGGAAAGAAGACAGAAAGGTTATTTGACTCTCTTTATTTGTATAAAATATTTTCCTTTTATATACTTAGTTTTACTAGCAGCTGTTCCACATTGGGATAAATGAATAATCTATTCTACCAAGAACCTTACAAATTGCTTTAGAATGCCACACTTGACTGTGTAGTGACACTTGCACTCTGAGCTGCTGCAAAACCTCATTTTGTGAGGCAAAACCCATGTCACTTTACATGTCAAGAGAGTGAATACTAGTCATAGCTCATATAGAATCTGACAGTTCAAAACTAAAACAAATTATTTGGAAGGTCAACTTTCTTTTTGATTGACCTTGATATTAATATTAATAATGTTTGTGCCCTGGAATGTAAATGAAACATATTATCAAGGTCTTGCTCCATTAAAATCAATTAACAGCTTTTTAATTTACCTATCTATGAACTCTAGTTATTTTCAAACATGTAATTTCAATCTACCTAAATCAATTTAACCAGGGACAAGGCTAGGATATGACTCATTTGCCAGTGGGTAGCATTACACTGCTAAAGGAAGAAATTCTGACAGATTTGTGTGCCTGAGAACCTTCTTGACTATTTCCAGTTGACAAAATTGCCACAGCAGCTAATGTCCAAGTGCAGAATCCAGTGTGTGAAGAAGATGCCATGTGAGGGAGATGTGCACATTGGTCATGCTCAAAGCTATTGGGACAATTCCTTCTAGCAATTCTTCCTTTAATCCCAAGGGATTTTTTAGTTCTGATGTAACTCTACTTTGTAGAGGATCCCAAACTATGAACTGTATATAACCATAGAAATGAAAAATAGCACTATAAAGAAGTGTTCCTCAATTGCCAACAAATTAAGAAACACAGTAACATGCAGTCAGTACAGAGTTAAACTGTATTACCAGTTCATACTGCTTGGCTCCACCGAGAGCAAGTTGAAAAGGATTCAGTAATTCTGAGATGGAAGGCAGTCAGCAGTTCTTGTAAAAGAGCTTTCAAGCTCTCAGTTAGGAGAATTATTGTCTTTACTTTGTTCTGTCCCTTATTTCATGACAGTGAGCTGGAATCCTGGCCTGTAAAAACATTACAAGTTCAATATTTGGCACTGTAAGTCAAGCTTTCCGTATGCACACCACAGTATATAGATAACAGTAAAATATTAACTAGGGTTGGATTATAATTACGCTATAAGGTGCAACAATTCATAGCAAAAATTTGCCTTTTTTTTTTTTTGTAATCCAGTGTTGCCAAAATCAGAGTTTAGGTATTACAAGATCTGCATTCTTAACTATAAGCTCAAGTGAACAATTTCTTCTTGTGTCCACTTGTTTATCAATAAAACATGCATCACTCTTTACAAGCTTGGAAATGGAAATCATTATGGTAGTATCTGAAAGGATAAGATAGACTATTAGGAAAAACTCTTTATGGGTTTTGAGTAGATTTTTGATTCATATCCTCTTACTAATCAAATTCTTGAGAAAGAAAACTATAAGGCTCCTAAATGGGAAGCAAGAACAAATATAAACACAGGCACTCTTGAACTCAAGCAGTGAAAATTGAGTGATACTTTGGGATGACTTGAGACTAATGAATATGAACTGGTTTTGATTTTAAGACATGTCATATTACAATCCTACCATGGCCCTTAAAGAAATCCTGGTTAATGTGCAGCCTGGGTTGGGTAGTTCACTTTTCATTTTGAACATCCAGAGGCAAAAAATAGTTCTATCATAGAATCATAGAATCNCCAGAGGAGGTGTGAGCAGAGTAAAGTGGCAATATATATTCTATATATTGGTGGATTTGATTCTGTTCCCTACCATATATTACATGTCACAAAAAAGAGAGAAATGTGTGTATCACTATTATATGGGGTCAATTTTATGTGAACATGGCCTCTAACTACAGATATTTGGAGACTAAAAAATGCTCTATACTGTTAGTTCTGCCTCTCACATGCCCTTGTATCTAACTCTGCAGCCTACTGGCCTGCTCTGGTCACTCAAAATTGCAGGTTGGTTCTAACATTTACTTCCAAGACAGTAGTTTCATGGAGCTAACAACGCTAGTCTCCTAGTGCCTTTTCTGCTAAAGGAATTTCATGCTTTCAGTTAGTTGTGCTATGAGGCTGAGAAATGCTTATTAGCCATACTAAAATCTATTGCTTGATTAAAAAAAAATAATCCATACATTACCTGCTGCAATTTTCAAAAGGTCTAGTGGTTCAGGATGTTGTTCTTCTCCATGTCCAAATATAAGCCAGCATCTTTTTCTGCTGGAGAAGGGTGCTTAATATTCTGAAGTCAGCCACTTTAAAATAATTTCAGAATATAAAACCAAACTATGAGAAATCCAAAATCATTTGTCATCACTTGTAGTTACTGTATGGAGAACTGAACTACTTCTAGGGATAGCTGTAAGCATGAACTACAAATATTTCTGGTTTTGTGAACTGACATCACTGATCAGAAGTCTGTCTGTCATGAACCATGATCTTGAAGCATCCACACTTTTACATTGCAGTAGCTGAGATGTATTTTCAGTAGGAAAAAATTACTGAAACTACAAATTACCTCATTCTTGCTTAGTATTTGAAAACAATGAGTCAGAGAACCAGAACAGATCAGGAGGTCAAAAAGCAGGGGGAATAATAACAAGAGAATTAAACTGAAGGAAATAATTGGAGGAGGGGTGGGAAACTGAACAGAATGGATATAAACTGAAGGAGGGGAAATTTAGATTGGAGATTAGAAGGAAGTTCTTTCCCTGGAGAGTGGTTAGGCACTGGCACAGGTTGCCCAGAGAGGTTGTGGCTGCTCCATCCCTGGCAGTGTTCAAGGTCAGGCTGGATGCAGCCCTGGGNGCATGAACTACAAATATTTCTGGTTTTGTGAACTGACATCACTGATCAGAAGTCTGTCTGTCATGAACCATGATCTTGAAGCATCCACGCTTTTACATTGCAGTAGCTGAGATGTATTTTCAGTAGTATAATCATAGGAAAAAATTACTGAAACTACAAATTACCTCATTCTTGCTTAGTATTTGAAAACAATGAGTCAGAGAACCAGAACAGATCAGGAGGTCAAAAAGCAGGGGGAATAATAACAAGAGAATTAAACTGAAGGAAATAATTGGAGGAGGGGTGGGAAACTGAACAGAATGGATATAAACTGAAGGAGGGGAAATTTAGATTGCAGATTATGAGGAAGTTCTTTCCCTGGAGAGTGGTTAGGCACTGGCACAGGTTGCCCAGAGAGGTTGTGGATGCTCCATCCCTGGCAGTGTTCAAGGCCAGGCTGGATGTGGCCCTGGGTGACCTGGTCTAGTGATTGGCATCCCTGCTCAGTGTGGGGAGGTTGGAACTAGATGAGCTTTAGGGTCCCTTCCAACCTGCCCATTCTAGGATTCTAGGATTCTATGACAGCTAAAAAATACAGACAAAGTGATATGGAATAGACTAAGGAATAGGAGTTGAAGAAGGATTTTACTTGGGAGCAGGAGAAAGGAAGGCACAGGGAAGAAGAAAAGTGAAGAGAAAGTAGGAAGGAGATAGAAAAGACTCAAAGGGAAGGATGATGCCTGTTGAACTGATTGAAGAAGCTAATGTATCACAGGACAACAGAAAAGGTGGAGGTGAAGTGAAAAAAACTATAGATAAGTTGAAGGTGAGATATTCATTAGACTGAAAGATAATTGCTTCTTGACCAGCACAAGAACTGAGCTTAAAAAGGACAGAACACATTTGTAGTGAAAGAAATTGATTTGGTCCCAGCTTTTCACCCAAGGGCATTCAGACTGAACAGAAATAGGAAATGGAATTTAGAGGTTGTAGGTCAGAAGAAGAATGGAGGAGGAGGGATTGCAAAATATATGTTCATTGAGCTGAAAATAGCTCTATATTGTTTTAAAAGGAAGCTCATATTTCATGAAATCCATCTCCTTTGTCCTGGCCTCAAACATAAATCTCTTCTAAAGACTGACCTACCAGAGCAGTACTGGGCAATTTACTCTTTGCAGGGTACAAGATGTCCTTTCAGTAACTGAGCAGTGTTGTCAGTGCTATTAACACATTCATTTAAAAGTGTTTCTTTTCAACAAAATAAAAACAGAAATCACTTCCCAAACTCACTTTAAAAAAGTATAATCAGCCATATTAGCTAAACAAAACCAATCTTCTTTCTATCACAACTTCTGTCTCTTAAAAGTCAAGAAAATTAATAGCTGAAGAGATGACAAATCTTCCATTTTTCTGTCATGAAACTGTATAATATGAAAGGCTAAGTATCCAAAGCAAATGGAAGGTGTTTGGACAATTGATAGCAATGAAGAGGATGATTATTACCTCATGGAATGTATTTCTGTTATGCCAGGACTATGGCAGACTGCATTCTGAACCAGCCTTGCTTGTAAAAGGGGAGTGTGCAAACCTAAACTCAAAAATCCCAAGCCTTACTTCCAAAAGCTTTTCAGGTAACAGGTTAAATTGTGAAGCATTCATCAGGCAGTAAGATTTAGGGTACTTCTTACACAGCAGATAGCTAGAGAATAAAGACATATGACATTGTCTAAAATGTCTGCTTTCAAAAGACAATAAATTTTATAAGCCTTCCACATAAAAAATTCTCATGGAATCAGTGTCAGTGCTACAAACATGCTTTAGGAAAAGGCATGCTGGAAGAACTGGATGAAGGAGCCAAGTTATATTAAATAGATACTTTTTTTCTTAAATTTAAAAAATATTCTAGTTCTCAATAAAGTAATTTTTATTATTATTATTAGACATTACTTATTTGCAGTATGATTGCATAGCTTACCAGAAGGCCCCTTTGGATATCAAAATGAGTTATTTGAAATGCTTTTCATGTATTTGAGTATTTGCAGTTTCAGTTACAGAATGTCCTTTTTTAATTAAAAATTAATGAATAATGACTTCATAGTAAAGTAGTAAAACCAGCCTATTTATTTTTTTTTCTAAGAGAACTGATTTGCCAAATCTGATCCTGCTAAGGCTGAAATGAGTTTTAATGGATTTTAATATTCTCATTGGCTACCCTGGTATAGGGTAAGTTTCTTTCACATTTGGAATCTCTGCTTCCTTCTTTAATTATAGGACAGAGGAACAATTTTAACTTCATCTCTTCCCCATATCATCAAGATGAATGTGAAGCAGTAGCATTTGGGAGATAAAAGGTATTTACTAGCAAGGCAGTTTTAGAGGGTTTCTTAAAACTTGGTTACTAGGCTAGAGTTAATCTATAGATGAAGAAAAGATTGACAAGTAGGTTCATCTCCTTGAAGACTGAGATTTAAGTTTAAGATATATCTTGTATAAGAAGATAGAAGCTAGATAAGAAGATTCAAATGTAAATTTGTATGCCTGTCTTTTATATCTCAAGTGCTTTCCTTTCTTACTAATACACAGTAACCCAGTATGTCAGGGGTTGGAAGGGCCCTAGAAAGATCATCTAGTGCAACCCCCCTGCCAGAGCAGGATCACCTAGACCAGCTCACACAGCAATGTGTCCAGGCAGCTCTGCAATGGCTCCAGACAAGGAGACTCCACAGGCTCCTGGGCAGCCTGGGCCAGTGCTCTGGCACCTGCACTGCAAACAAGTTCCTCCTCGTGTTAATACTANGGTAACGCTGGATACATCAGATACTTTTTGTTTGCTGATCTTAATTTTAATGACAAAGTACTCTGGATAGTTCTCAAATAAGATAATTTATCCTGGGTGGAGATAATTTAGTGGTAAGTGACCAAACCCTTTCTGATGGCCACAGCCAGCATAACCTGAAACAGCTTTGAACCCTCTATAAGCATGTCAGCAGCATCTACATAGAAGAAAGGGTGTAGGGGAATGGGCTGTCCCAGCCAAAAAAAGCTAGATCCTCTACTTTTGGTAGTAGTCCTGCTACTTTCTTTCTCAGGGAGAATGTTTTTTCCCATGCTCTAGCAAGGATTTCAGACCAGGTCAGTCTGGTCAAGAAGCAGTTAAGGCCAGCAGTCTGGCCAGCTCAGGGCTATTCCTGGAGCCCATAGAGATTGAAATCCTTCTTGCAAGGTTCTTGACCCAGCTGAGCTTGACTTCATTTTGTCTTGCCTTTTTATTCTTAAGATGGTATGTGTCCTTAGCCATCCTCTTTTAAGGGAAATTCCTAACATCCTCGATAGGTTTATCTAACATTTTTCTCTGTGTAGTATTGTTTCACATATACAGAATCATAGAATCTCCCGAGTTGTAAGGGAGCCACAAGGATGATCGAGTCCAGCTCCTGTCTCTGCACAAGACAACCCCCAAAATTAAACTGTGTGCCTGAGAGGGTTGTCCAAATGCTGCTTGAATTCTGTCAGGCTTGGCACCATGACTACTTCCCTGGGGAACCTGTTCCAGTGCTCTACCACCCTCTGGGTCAAGAACTTTTTCCTAATATCTATCTTAAACCTCCTCTGGCAGAGCTTCATGCCATTCCCTTGGGTCCAATCACTGGTCACCAGGAAGAAGAGATCAGCTCCTGTCCCTTTGTTTCCCATCGTGAAGAAGATGTAGACCATGATGAGGTCTCCCCTCATAGTCTTCTCCAAGCTGAACAAACAAAGTGTCTTTAGCCACTCCTCATATAGCTTCCTGTGGTGGTACTGACACTTCCCCTCTAGACACTTCACCATCTTTGGACACTCTCTAGTAGCTTTATATCCTTTGTATATTGAGGCACCCAAAACAGCTCGCACTACTCAAGTACTCCCTTAGTTCCTCAAAGAATAATTTGTGGGTGTCATCATCTGGTTTGGGTGGCCTGTAGTACACTCCCATGACGACATCTGCTTTATCTGTTTGTCACTTAATCCTTACCCAGAAGCTCTTAACTGTGTCATCACCAACTGCAAGCTCTGTGCATTCCAGCCCCTCCATTACATACAATGCTACCCTCCCATCTTCAGGCACAGTCTGAAAATCCCTTGTGGTCTCCTGTGGCCCCTGGNAAGACTAGTGTAAGTACTGTGTACAGTTTTGGGCACCACATTATAGGAAAGATATGAAGATATTAGAGATCATCTAAAGGAGAAGGGTGAAGATGGTGAAGGGTCTGGAAGGGAAGCCTTACAAGGAATGGCTGAGGTCACTTGGTTTGTTTATTCTGGAAAAGAGGAGACTGAGAGGAGACCTCATTGCTGTGTTCCGCATCCTCAAGAAGGGAAGCAGTGGGGTAGGCACCAACCTCTTCACTCTTGTGGACAGTGATAGGACTAGAGGAAGTGGAATGAAGTTGACTCAGGGAAGATTTAGGTAGATATCAGGAAAAGGATTTTCTCTCAGAGAGTGGCAGGGCACTGAACAGCCTCCCTAGAGAAGTGGTCATGGCACCAAGTCTGATGGAGTTCAAGAAGCACTTGAAGAGCACTCTGGGGCATATGGTGTGATTCTCGGGGTATTCAGTGTAGGACCAGGAGTTGGACTTGATGATCCTTATGGGTCCCTTCTAACTCGAGGTGTTCTGTGATTCTGTGTTGTTTTTAATAAGCAGACTTGTAGTACAAAATATATCAAATCAATATACTTAGCTAACTTCCACAGAAGATGTTTCTGTAGTCCTGCAGCACAACCTTTTGCCTGCTGCCAAGGTAATTATCACTATCAAGGACTATGTCTTTGGATCTCTATTTTAGTTATGTTGCCTAAGACTTCGAAAGGCATCTAGGCAGAATAAAGACCTAGAACCCTGTTAAAGAATGCCTCTCACTCAGTCTCTGTGTGCCATATCCAGACTGGGGCACACCACTCTCCTTTGTTATTCTTGTGCCATAAATTATATAGTGTTACAGTTGTTGTTTCAGAATGGTACAATGACCTGACAGAACTCTTTTTACACAGCCTGGGTGTCAGAGGTCTCACTGGTTTTGCACACAGTGATACAGATCTCTAACTGCTACCATGGAGGCAGCAAAATTTGGATCATTTCTCCTCTCCCCTCATCTAATTCCAAACTCTGTAGCCCAGTATATTAGATAAGGTGATCCTTTGACAATATATAGTGTAATGTCACATGAAATTGTATTCTAAAGACTATACCTTTCTATATATTCAGAAATTACAATTAACTTTTTAATGTGTTGTTTATTCACACATTCAGTTTTATTATGCTCATCCTGCTGTATGTCCTAAGAAAATGTATGGACTTTATCCAGTCATTATTTGGTGCACTATAGTTCATAACCAAAAATCCACAACAGCTATAAGCAACAAAGCTGAAGCCTGGTTTTCTGGGGGCACTGGATAAGGAAAGGGGAGATGTATGTTTGAGTAGATATAGCCTGACAAAGGCATATGTGCCTGCAAGTACAGGTACATGCCTATCCATAAGGTAGTGTGATTTCATTTAGGGCTACTGAACATAAACATTTCTTATCTTAGTGTTTTAATTATGTAACACGGCAAGAGCAACAAACAAACAAAAATACACCAAAAAAATTCTTCATGAGAGTGACACAAGCAAACAGAATTGTTACTGAATTCACTTTATTATGTACAAGGAATCCAGAAAATACTGTCAACTGATAGAAAATACTGTTAACAGTCTTGCAGTCCTTTGGCCCTGTGCTACTTCTTAATCTTTGTTTAAACCACTCCATTTTAGAGTACATTTACTTTTTGATTGAATAATTCCTATGCTGGGGAAGAGATACTACTTTGGGATTTAGTAGGATGAATGTAGTATTAATAGTAGTGGCAGGTGAACCACATTAAAATATTATTAAACATGTTGTTTCTTTGTAATACAGCCTTGCCCAGAGGGTCAGATGTGATGAGCCTTCTGGAGATGAATAGTGAGAAGCACTTGTAGCTTCAAAGAATTTAGTAAAACAATACAGTGAAAAAAATTGAAAATCAATAAAAAATGTCCTGTTTATAATGCTTTATGAAAGGAATCTTGAGGCATTAGGGCTAAAGGAATATTTAGAGTGTCCTGTTGCTTGATTCTGGAAATTGAAGTCCCAGAGGTGGCAAACAGATTAAAAATGCAAAGTTGAAATTTTCAAAGAAACCTCAGGGTTGCCTCAATTCTCTCCTACTCCAGTCAGCATTTTCATAGGCATAAGCACAGACCCAGTCCTACAGTCTGATCCTTATTAGTATTGCAGGAAACTTAAAAATGGTAGCATTTATTCAAAATACTACAGACTTTAATCTTCCAAGCTCCTTCAGGACATCTCTGCAGTATCAGTAGGGAAATTGAAGAGCAGCATAAATGTAGTATCAGAGCAAGTCAGAGACCAATCTGGGATTACAACTGTAGAGTTCTTGACTTCTAACCTTGTATTAGCTCTGGTAATTCCACTTGCCTCCACAATAATAGCTTGGAATTCACTGAGGGGAAAGGTGGAAACAATAAAATAAATACTTAGTTCAACTAGTCCTCAGTTCAGCTAATGTAAGATGGTATCAGCAACCTACTTTATCATGCTATTCCTACTCCAGCTTTAAATTTCACGCTTAACTGAACTGTAATGTTTCCCTTAAAATATATTAGAGCAAAAGAAGAGGTTTTTGATATCCAGCCAGTGCTTTCTTTCCTTATTCTATGTTCTTATGCTTGCTTACAGTGCTGGTCCTGTGCCAAATACTGTCCACACTTCAGTCTTTCAGATACTTCCTACTCTTTTGGGTTTCTTGTTTTGGGTTTGGGGTTTTTTAACAGTACCTGTCTGCCTACTTCATTTCTTCAAAATCTACCCTTTTACTTTCCTTAACATTTTCCATGATCTGTTCAAATGGTTTCCTATTCATATTTGCAAAGTATAAAATGAAGGCAGATGTGTTTTTCCAACAAGCCAAGGTAAGGATGTTATGTCTAAATACGCGTGGAACACAGCACTTGAAAGGATCACAAAAATCACCTTAGTCTGGTTTGTTGTTATATCCCATTGCAAACTCACATGTAGGAAAGAGCACTAAGTGAATGACAGTACAGTAGATTTGGATTTCCTGTCAAGCAAGAATTGCTTTGCAGTTAGGGTAACTTAACCTCTCTGCTTCTTTTTTACCTATTCTTAAGGGTGTTGCAAGTTTCAGTATAGAAGTACTTTAAAGAAGTTTCTTATTGTATGCTCAAAGGAAATGTTTAGGTGCAAAGAAAAGCAAGCATCAACTTTGATGCCCATTTTAGTTTAAGGAGGAAGTAGAGAAGGAGAGAAAGCACATCAGGAAGGAGCAAATGAAACCAGGGCCAGGGGAGGAATTTCTTTGTTATTTTATCTTCTGTCTGACTGTTGCTGTTTTCTAATCTATACAGACTTATTGTCTTGAATTCCCTGATCTATGGACTCAGCTTTAAGAAAATAATTAACAGAGGTGTTTGATTTATTAACACATAGCCATGTTCTGAATGCACCCCTAATGATCCTCTTTTAAGCTATCAGATCGTTCTGCTCATAGAGCAACTTTTCACATTCCATCCTAAAATCTCAGTGTAGCACACAGCTTTGCTGAAGATTGACACTGCTGTGGATTGTTTTACTCTATTCTAGGGGAATTAATTTTGCCTAAAAGCCCACACTTCAGTTATTCTTGAGACAGGATTATAACCTTAATGGCCAAGTAGTGATTTTTGTCACAAGGAAAAGAGGCTGACAGTCAGCTTTACTGGAATATGTCAAACATGCATATTTAATGTCACCACAAAGCATAGATTAGAAAATTGTCTGCATATTTTGTAAGTGATAGTAGAAATTGATTAAAGCAATTGATTGTTCCCTGTCCAAGGAAATATTTAGGGTCATTCCATTAATGCCAAAAAGCACCTGTCAGCTTCAGAAAGGGCATCTGCTGATTTGTTGACAGGCAATTTCAAGTTCTCTTTTTACAGAAACTCAAGGCTTACTAGAGTAAGGGCTTCCTTGAACTAGATGATCTTTAACAGCTCTTTCCTTTTTACCAGATGCTGAAATGCAATTGTAGATACATCATGTAGCTTTTTCTGGATTTGTTTAAAATCCATGCTGAGAGATGCTGAAACAATCATTACACATAGTGATGCTGGTTATGCTGTCCCTTCTTACCCATGAATGCAGTTATGCTCTCAGTTGACCGTTTACCAAAGCTACATTAAATACACCTTCCTACTCACAATGTATTTCCTTTACATCTGCTTAGTTTTTTGTTTTGTTTTTAATAATCTTAAAATGGGTTTAGTGGGTTCTGCTAAATTCTGCCTTGGATCATTCAGAAGAGGACTTCAGTGTTAAGTAGCTTGCCTCTTTGGGGAATGCTGTGAGATCTGTTGCATTAAAGCAGTGTGACATCGAAAGAAGGAAAGGAACTAAATCCCTCTCCAGAGCTAGACTGCCTACAGCACTGAGGATGGAACTGCAAGAACTGCAGAAATGGACTAGAAGTCTCATAACCTAGCTGAAGTGTTGCTCCCATGAATTAGTCTAGCATAAGCTGGCCTCCTCTAGACCCCTCCTTAATACAGCCTATTTTAAGAATATATTGCAGTGTTAGGTGTTCAGTGGCCAGACCTGCTCTGTGAGTTAGAAAAATAGATGAGGTGCATTTTGGATAATGATGTTCTTTGTTGAGGTAGAGTGTGTCCCTGCCTCTAGATGATTCAGACATTTGTTATGATTTCTAACTTTCTGCTTCTTCTGGGCCATGGATAGTACAGATTGCTTTTGTTTTATAGCCTTTGCTAATGTGTTTGCAAATTGCAATGAAATAATCTCAGAGAATTACGCTATACATCAGCTGAGACAGAACAAACGTTTTTCCCCTTCAAACTGCTCCAGTGTGCTATTTGAGTGCAAATCAGCAGTTTGTATGAAGTGGCTGAAGTTTGGTCTGAATAAGCAGTAGTTCAGAGAATCTAATAAGCAAAAGTTAAACAGGTTTCCTCAGGATGGTAGGAAGATTAAATTAAAGGGTGATTTACATTAACATTTGGCTCTACCGAGAGAGAAGTATTGCTATGTGGAACACTTAAGCTTCATTAGCAAAAGTAGCCCAATTAAAAAGTTTGCCATATGGGTTTTTTAGGATTTTCTAATAGACCTTTCTTGAATTTTCCTTGATTCTAATATGAAATGTGACACATGAGATGCCAATTACAAGGTAGTTATTTGCTTTTTACTAAATAGACATTTCCTTTAGATTCCTTCTGGTAATATCTAGCTGAGGAAGTTGATTTTATAGCCAAATACAATATCAAGATGTCTTTTCTTCACTCAAAAATGTAAGGAACAATAATGATAACTATCTCTTTTAATGTTCCTAGCCATCTGTACCTTGACGCTCTACAGTGTCTGATGTGCTACTTTTTGATTAGACTATCAGATTTGCTGAATGTGGACTTAATGCTTCCGTTCTTCCTTTCATGTAGACTTGCAAAACTGCCACTTGTCTTTTATCCTGCTTTTTCTAATAATATCTTCTCATGTAATCTGCAAGGATTGGCTGTTAAGCTCTTCTGTCACAGCCCAGGGTGACACCTGTGATTAAAAGGTCTGCCTGAATTCCCTAGTCTGTAGCTTTTGCTTGTAGTTTCAAGATGAAAAAATCATGATGCTTCCAAGTTTCAATTCAAGGACTGCAAAATCAGACACATTTGTCAGGCAGGTGCACATACTGTGTAAAGAAATGTTTTAAGACACTGAAATGATATCTCTAGATGATGTTATACAATTATGAATTTAGACCTAATTCCCAGAAGCAAAAGGCTAGCTTTTGTGTCCATGGCCACTTATATATCCACCCAGTACTTTTCACAGGCTGTTGTCATTTATCATTCAAGGTTCACCTTTGTCATTTAGGTTATATTGTCGTCGTGGCTAGGCTTCCCGAACGAAGCTCCAGGGAGGGCTCCATCCANTGAACCTTAGGACTAAAGGGTGGGTTCAGCTCTGCACATGCTGTGTCTCACCTAAAAAAAAAATCCATTGCACAGGCTCGAGAATGCTATCCTCTGTCCTCTTTTTATCAGCGCGCTTGGAAAAGGCGCTGATGAGGAGCGTGGATGGAGCCCTCCCTGGAGCTTCGTTCGCGAAGCCTAGCCATACATCACTCCTCACACTTTCCCGTGGGCAATGAGTTTAATGCTCCCTCTGCTGTGGGCACAGTTATGGCACCAGGGGCCACAGGAGACCACAAGGGATTTTCAGACTGTGCCTGTTAGGTTATATGTTTCTTCAGCAAACTGTAGCCTGACTGTAAACTCCTGTTTGTATTGCTGTTGGCATTCACGTGTTTTGTACCCAATGAATGCTTTTGTCTACTATTTTTTTGTTTGCTTTGGTTTATTTGTCGGTGTCTGTGTGATTGCTTCTCTGCATACAGGCAGAAGGGAAAGCACTGAAGAACCAAAAAGATTGGTCATCTCTTTGCTTGTGTTTGAGGCCCAGGGGTATTGATCAGCACATCTCTTTTTTGCTTCTGTAATGGCACTATATACTGCCTCTTCCAGGAGGCACTGCTGTCTGCTGCAATGACAGTCACTGAAAAGACAGTGTTCTGGACAGCACTAAATAATAAAGACACTTGACAGTGTCAGGAGTAGACTGTGATAAATGTGACTAGTTTTACAAAAACCAGTCTGTTCCATTGTCTACTTTTCAGCAGCATCTCTACAAATCCTGTTATTTTCATGGTAATCCATTTTATTTTTTCTTTCTTTAGCTCTTTGTACTATAGAAGCATAAGTTATCCAAATGCAGTTTGTAACAATTGTTCAAGCTTTTTTTTGCCAAACTGTAAGAAGAGCTAATGTTACAATGTGCTGAGGAAGACAAAGAACAAGGTATAGGATGAACTCATATTTTTCCACCAGACTTTGTGATGTTTGCACAACACTTATAGTAGTAATCCATTCTTCTGACAAATGTATCAACGACAAAAAAATACCACAGTTATTTTTTTAACATAATTAAAAGGCTGCAAACCTGATTTTGAGGTTTTTAAATAATTGCCTATGATGTTGTCATCCTAATGTTTAGCCAGAAGGTTGTAAAGTATTTCCACTCATATTAGTGTAACTGCTTGCTGTTTTTAATGCTAAGCCATAGTAGAATGATTAGAAATGTTTTTTTGGTAAATGAATTCATAAAGTATAAGTTGTAAATGGAAAAAAATATCTTTAAAATCTTCAAGTGTGCTTACTTTATTTAGTGATCCTATTATTAATAAATTCTAGTACCAGAACAAAAGATCAATGCTTTCCAGTTTGGTTATTAATTTTGAGTTTTTCATTCTTTGTTGATTCTGATAACAGAAAAGTCCAATGTAAGATCTCTTCTTGTCAAGAAAAATCTGCATATAAGTTGATGGCATTTCTGTCTCTTCTTAGCTTATAATGTGTTTCAACAAAAAAGAAAAGCCAACTGTGACCATGACAGCAATAAAATTTCACATGAAAGTTCAAAAGAGTAATCTTGGCTTATGAAGCCCCTGGATAGTTACAAAAATGTGGAAGAGTCAGAGATCAGTTGCTGTAGAGGGAAGAATGTTGCATTGTGGGCAGAGAGCAAGCACATTGAAATGAATGTGACAGATGATGGATAGCAGCTTCAGAAATTGATGTAGCTGTTTATATAGGATTTGTTTTGCTGCTTACTGGAAATCTGAGCACTATGTAGGGCATTACTTCTTGGATTAGTAAAAGAAGGGGTAGGCAGTAACTTGGTTTTATCTGTATTTAGACTTGGTAAACTTTCATATTTATTTGTAATAATTTTCTTTAGGAGGATTAAACAGGAGTATGAATAAAATTTAAGGTACATGACAGAAAATATGGGCTAACAGTATACCATTGGTCATTTATTATATTTTAGTGTACATACCCAGGTGAACCTCAGAGTAAGTCTGTGTAGGACCTTTTCTTATTCAAAAACTATCTTTGAAGGGATGCATTTAAATGGGCAGCAATCTTGAAGTTCTTGCCACTGTGTAAGTCTCTTAATGTAGAAGGATTATTGGGGCAACTCACCCATAGATTACATTACTTATCTGCTGAGGTTCTGATACTCAGTATCAAGTTTTATGGCTTAATTGCTTGCCCACATTAGTGCATTTTTGTAAAGTAGAAACCCTCGTGCCAACCTTCCAGAAGAACATCAACAGTATTATGTAACACATCATCACTTCCAGCAGTGGCTATTGCAGCAGGTTCTTTCATCCTGGGATAAAAGCAACTAGTTGTTGAATCTCCACACACTGGAACGCAGCTGAGTGTGTATTGAAAACACTGAAGTTATTCAAAATGTTTACAGATAGGTGGTTTGTGTTAGTTCTGTAAAATACACCAGCTCGTAATATAAAGATCTGTGTTATCTTTCTAGAAAGGATTTGGGAGACTGATTAAAAAACATCACTGTGCTTCTGAATAAATCTTGGTCTGTATCTACTGTAATAAGCAACCTAACTACGACTTCTGAAACCAAAATTGTTGCCTACTGTTTTCTTATTTCATATAATCCAAGAAATCTAGTCTAAATAGTGTTATGAAGCAACTTGGGGAGAACTGGCTTGCTTTTTTTCTAATGTGAGTCAGCTTTTTCCTAGGGAAGTCTGAAAAATATTTGAAATTAGATTTGATGAAATGCCATGTTAGGAGTGCTGGTTGTTTCAGCTGAAGCCTTTAAAACTTTCACTTATGAAAAGGAAGTTAAAGTGTGATGTATAAAGTTTTTAGGGCTTTTTATTAGTAATAAATATTAGTAATATTCTCATTACATTGTATTTGCAAATGGAAAAATGCAGGCTTCTTGTAAAGTGTGAAAATTCTACTGTTTTTTAAGCAAGTGACTGAGACATACCCAGCAACAGTGATCACAAAGCAGAAATGAAAGCTATGCACTGTTAAGACTCTTCCCAGGGCAGCTCCAGTTACTAAAGGGCAGATGCTAAGTGGTTGAAGTGTCCCTGCGTAGTGTGAACACATATAACTTGTCTACTTGAATGGTCTATTGTATGTAGAGATTTCCTGTGCCACACTTGGTATAAGGCCACAGCTCTGGCACAACTGACATCTCATTTCTGCAGCAGAACTACAGTTGTTTTGCTGTGAAATGGGTGTTACTAGAGGAAGAGCCAGCCATTGTCCTGGATAAATAGATGCCAGGGGGAATGCATATAGCCAAGAGTTGTCACAAGAACAGAAGCTCGAGCTGAATCAGATGCTGATGTGTGACTGTATTGTCACTGGCTGTATTAGCACCATTAATAGGTTTTCTTTCACCTAAAGAAAATCTTTTAGTGGCCACTGATTCATATGATTGTTTATTGATCATGAAGTTATGATACTGACCTAAGTGTGGTTGATTGAAATATCAAGAGTGGATGACTCTTTTAATGCCAAGCCAAGCGTGATGATAAAACAGCAGCTGGAAAAAGCTGTTGATGAGCTACAGGAGACTGAAATCCACCAGGACTGAGAACCAAAGAGGGCAGTGCTAGTAAGAGAAGCAGAAACTGAGACTGTGAGAAGCATCACACTGCTGAGAGAGATGCAGGGGCCATTGAGGCTCTTGAGCAGCTAGCACTTCTAGAGGGTCTGAGTATGAATTGTGTGTGGCAGAAAGACACTGTCAGACAGAGGTGTTGAAGTACAAGCAAGAAAAGACTAGTCAGTTTCCTATGGAAAAAGGACTTCAGATCCTCTGAGAGAGTAGATGCCATTGGATCTCTAATCAGCTAAGAATTGATGTTTTGAGGATGCCATGGGTGAGCTGCATCTTTGAATGCTATGCAGCAGGTAACTAAATACAAGTGAACAGAGGCCAAAAAAGCATCTTTGTTGATAGTATTATAAAATGTACTACCAGGGAAAAATTCTACCATAAGCAGAGTCCCTCACTAAGTAGAGATATCCCTAGAGCTGCAAACTCTGTTCAGCTTTAACCACATGGGTCACAGGGTGGGGATGGCTGAGCCAAAGACTGAAGGGGCAGTGGAAGCAGGGTCTGAGTACTGGTGTTACCACAGTGACACTGCATGTGTATCCTGCTAAACTGTAGGCTGAAATATTTAATTGGTGTATGTCAAGACCTAAAAAAGTCTTTCACTCTAATATCAGTAAACTTAAGTGGCTGTTGAAATGGCAGCTACCCTATGTAGGTACTCTGTGTCTACATACTGTGCTAAATAAATGATCAAGTGTATGAATGAGGATGGGAGATTTTCTCCTGCCCCACGAGGAAGCATGTGGTACAAACAGTAATTTCTTTCTTTCTGTTGCTCTAAATTTCTCCCTTGTCTTAAAATAAAATGGCTCCTTGTCTTTGTTTATCTTTTCTCTTTCATTTCCTATTTCAATAGTTGATTCCTTTTCCTTAGGAAATCCAGTGGTACAAAACCATATTTATCCATTTTTACAGACTTACTACTCCCTGTCCTGTTTTTTCCTGCTAGATTTGATAGGGCAGAGGATTTGGTAACTAACTTTTACAGGCAGAAGTTTGCAATCTCTGTACACTGACGCATAATGACAGAGAAACATAAGAGTTTTGGGTTGTTTTTTTTAAGCCTTAGGTTGTTTTAAAACCCTCTGGACTGTTGCAGTCCAAACTATGAGGGCTGGTGTGTATATTTTGTGTGGCACTCACTGTGTTAATTGCATGCTGTACACAGTCTGAGAGGCTTTCCAGAAAAGGGAGTCCATAGAAGTGCATAGCTTTCCTACCACTGTTTATTCCCTTAGCAGAATTAGAATGAAATTTGCAATAAAGATGACAGTAAGTACTTTTTCCTGGTTTTCCTATTTACTAGAGAACTTTTTATTCTGGATTTTGATTTACAGAATATCAAAGATTACTGAGCCTCCTTTCAGTCACTTTTATGCAAGTCAATTGTTGGTGCACAGTCACTTCTACCATGATATGTATACCTCTATCAAATAATATGTTGGGCTTTTTTTTTTACTCCTTTGTACTGTCCTCTGTAATTTCTTACTGGCAAGGAGACAGAGTGATGGGTGTGAGGGGAAGAATGCTGTCATCTAACACATGGTAACTTAGAAGAGTGTTATTTAGGGGGCTTGTGTGTGTGTAGGTTTATTTAAAATTAATTTCTGTTTTGTTATATTACAGGTCTAAACTCAGTCAGTAATGACCTCAATAGTGCCTGTTTTAATGTAATCCCTGCTTGCTGACTGCTGTTCCAAGAATAAAAATTTAAGCCAAAAGATTTAATGAAATCCTTTGGGATTAGTGCTCACTGGGCTGGGGAAATTGCATATCAACCTTTTCTCTGTACTCTAACCATACGGTTTGGTATTTGAATAGGAGGGTGTCCAAGGGAGAAAACTCTGAGTTCATCAATAATTTACATTTTTGTTAGTTACAGACCTGGTATTTGGGATTCTGTTGCCATAGCAATCCATCTGGGCCTGAACGGATAGTGTTTTAAGTGGTGGTGGTGGTATAGGGATTCACAGTGTGTGCTTTAAATCCCTTCTAAACTAATCCTCAGATCTGTTCTGTGACTTGAGGCTTTGACAAAATCGATGTTACTCACAGTAAAAAGTTTATGCTGAGCAAATTAAGCCCATAAGATGTTAGAATATGCATATAAAGTTCATAATATATGACAATTTCTGTTTCAATATGTCAAGCAATTAATAAATGCACACAGCTCCATTTTTTCAAAATACATTTAATTTGTTGCACATTATGCAAATAGAAATTACCCAGACTCTGTACTGATTATTAGCTAATTTAAACTTCAGAATCGAATGCTAGCCTCATTTTCCTAGATGTCAATTCCATGTTTTACAGGATGTCAGACTATTCATAATACTGTCTAACTTCCACTTTCAATTAATCTGATTTTCTCTCTTATAAATAATTCTAAAGCAGAGAATAAAATCTGAAATTCCCATTTTCATTTCACACTAATGGAGTTTGGGTTTGAGGCTTTGCTGCTAAGTTCTGTAGGCTAAACACCAGCTGCTTTTTGTTTGAAGTTTGGTTAATATTTTCTCCTTTTCACACACAGAATTTCAAAATGGTTTATTCAAAACATCCTCAGGTTTTAAAGATGATCCATAAACTTATCAGTTATGGAGCTAAGTTTCATCTCTGTCAAAACCGAACCCCTCCTGAAACTGACTTCCAGAGCTTGTAGTTCTTCATAACAAAAATGTTGTCCAGTTGTGTTCTTAAACTGTCACTAAACCATAATGACATTGTATTACCAGATCTTTTTTGCTCTAGAGATTCAGTTTGCAAAATTAGTATTTGAAAGAAGAGAGTGAGAATAATGAAACAACAGTGCTATGCTCTATTAATGAGTGTTTGGCCCATAGTCCTAAACAGAATTGGTTCTTTGTAGAGTTTGTAAAAGATCCCACAGTTCTTCCTGGTTTCTATTACTAAAGATAGTAATAGAATAAACTGGTGATGGCCTAAGAGATCCTGAGAGATCTTTAATTACCATGCAAGTTCCATTTAGTCTTTTATATTACAGTTCACAATGAATAGTGAAGCATGTAATAGAGTTTATTTGTGCCGTTATTCTGTAATGCTGAAAATGTTCTTTGTCATCTGTAATGAATGTAAATCTACTCTGGTTCTGTATGAGTTAAACAAGAGTGTCCTGAGAAAAACTGCAAAGAATCCCTTCTGTGCAGTGGATTAGGATTTCCATTTCATGAGCAAAAATAGGCGTGTATATTCTTAAATTCAGTGTGGCTGAGTTTCCTTTATGTTAGAGGTCCAATTCTTCTAACCCAGCTTAATGGAACTATTTCCATAATTGGTTCCTGCTAAAGGAAACATGGATCAGAGAGCTTAGAATTAACTAAAAAAGGCTTTGTTTTGATTGCTTTTGCATATCCTTGTGACTAACTGAAGTAAAAGTTGCAGATCGTTTCCATGATTACTTACCCTAAAATTACATATCCTAAAGTATCTTCTGTAGATACTATTTGTTAAATACAGCTTGTGCTTCAAAGGGATATTACAAGATGTATTCAGGCATATCAAAATGTGTTTCTGTTGGTATTTGCAATGATTTCATTAGGAAAAGTCTTCCCTTGCAAATATTATTGAAATGAAAACAGAGCCTTGGAAGATACTAGCGATGTGACGGATGCTATTTGTAGCTCTGGAAATACAGTTGTCACTGCAGGGGATCTCCTGCACTGAAGACCCACAGGAGTCCATAACCAAGGGTGAATGAATTAATCTTCCAACACATCTCACAAAAAAATAGCATGTATTTAATAGTAAGTGATAAAAACACAGTTGAATTGCTCTGGTAATTATTTTGATCTTTCTCTAGAAATGCAAATCTTTCCTGCTTATTTCTCTATATATTCTATCTCTGCAAATCCTTGCAAAGCACGGTGGTATTTAGTCTCCTTGATAACTGTTGATTTTTACTGATTGGTTTTTACTTATTTATTCGAGATCTGCGTTCTGTTTTTCATATGTTTTGGAAACTCCATCTGTCAACTTCTGAGGGAGCAGGCAGGCTGTCTCTGCACTTACCAAAGCACCACACTTACTCATACTTTCACTTAAATTTGCTTCTGTAACATATGACCTGCATTTTTGTTCAGTTATTTCCAGTTATTACTCACATCAACATTTGTCTTTCCCTTCTATTTTCTGTCTTTGCAGCAGAAGGAGATAGTTAATCTTCTGAAAGGCTCAGTAATAATAGGACACAGCTTGACGCAAACAGCTTAGAGAAACGGGAAGATTGAGACAGTGAACCACAGAGCAGGTATGACTCTGTGTGTTAATTCCTCTAAGAAACTTACAGCTACCTCTACTCAAATGCAAGGTGTACACCGAGGCCTGAACTCAAATGCTGGCTCTGAACCACAGTTGAGGTTGGAACATTTAATTGAAACCTATCTCTGAGTATGTCTGAATTTCAAGTCTCTCAGTTTGGCTTGAATGAACTATTGTCAGATGTATTACAAACTCTGAGAAGGAAATTAGTTGTTCCCACAGCTGCGTTTAACACCAGCATCTGAATTATTCCAAACCCTTTGGAATAAAGGTTTCATATTATTGTCCAGCTAATTTTCAATAGTTCGAGTGCTCCACAGATCCTCCCTAATATTTGGGGCATAAAGAAATGGGCTGTTATAGAGAAGAGCTCTATAGTTCAAACAAGTGTAAAACTTATTAGCAACATAATATTGTATGCTTTGGACTCACAGACTATATAGCTCTCAGCTTCAAACAGCACTTACCTGTTGTCTGACAGGTTTCTTCATAGACTGACATGCAAGTGAGTGATTTCTGGGATATCATGTATGTATGGCTAGGCTTCATNAGATATTGACAGAACTATACAGAAGTCAATATGATTTTTTTACTAAAAAAGTAGGGAAAATTACATTTTGTAATCGGTTATGCTCTGAATCCTTTATTATTTAAGTCATGAAAGCTGGTAGTTTGGTTAATTTAGAGTGAGATGCTGGATGGAATCATTATTTGCCTTTTTTAAAGACCAGAGTAAGGGTTGATGTGATATAGTTTGACAATTTTATATAACAACAGTTCCGTTTTCCTCTGACAAAGTTGATGTTAAATTAAAAATACACTTATTTACCTATCTTGGTAACTGGGCAGTTGGATCCCTTTTTTAACTGCATCAGAATTGGTCATCTTCACACTTAAGTGCCTTCACAGCTTGATCCTGCCTGCTCTTTCATGTCACCATTGCCCTTATTGTGACCTTTATTGCCCATCAGTCCTAATTTTCTCCCTTTTCTCTTGTAATCTTTATTCATGAAAATTGTTAATAGTAAAAATCTGCAAAGCTAGTGTGCTGTGTTCTTTTCAATCTTGCCTTAAAACTCACCTCAGTTGTGATGCCTATAAACCACCCAAGTAAGGCTAAGCAGCTGGTGTGCTGTGATCAGTGCTTCTTATGCTAATTGTCTGCCTGAAGCAGTGGGAGTGAGGCATCCAGCACTCCTCTGCAGCACGTCCCACTGGCTTCCAGAAGCAGTGGGGGAGGCTGTGGCTGTCGTTGGAGGTACATATTTTTTCTTCCTTAACAACTCAGTCTAGTAGGGTAATCCAACTAGGATGTAATACAGCAGGAGAATTTCATTTTGACCATAGGATTGCCAATCTCACAGGTGTGTAAACCTGTCACCTTCCCTGAATTCAGGAGAACTGCAGGTGCCCAGATGCGATTCGGGTGTCCAGAATTTGGTATGAGATTTCAAAAGAGATTTGTCCCCTGAAGCTGGATTTCCCATCTCTGTGGCAAATTTACCTTTAAAGGAAAAGGAGCAATGCTCCATGTTTTGGATGCTTTCACAAACCCCCAAGGCTTTAAATCTCACAGTATGCCAAAAACACATATGAAAATGGCAAACTTCTGTGGCACAAATGAAGCAGGGTAATTCGTTTTATGTAGATGATATATGCATGTATTTGTTTCCCTTACAGAAACGTGGAGTCCTGAACAAATAAAGAGAAGAGAGTTAAGTGCACAGTCTGTGTTGTGAACAGTAAGTGACCAGATTATATGCTCTGAAACTAAACACTATTTCTGCTTTCATTTTTTGTGTTGTTTTCTTATTTGTACTTCTTTTAACAAGCGTAAGAACTAAGTGCAGTGAGTGTTTCTGCCTTTTATCTAACTCAGTTTCTTTTAATAGGAGTAGACTTTTATTAATCCTGTAATCATCTTAGGTAAGAGATAATCCATGCAATGTGTCTTCATCACTGCCCGTACTGAAAATATTGCTGCCACCTTCTCAGTGAAAGTGAATTGTAATGCTAGGAAGTACCAGCCTGAAAATAGTATAACACTAATATTTCCTCACACCTGAAATTTTGCTGAAAAACATCAGAGTAGTCAGATTGGGCCAGAAGTGAGAGAGTTTTATGGGTTTGTGCTAAGCACTTAATCACTGACTAATTGTTCTGAACTGGTCTGCCTGTTCACTGCAGAATATGGCCAATCACAATACATGGCTGCACTGGCCTTTGATAACTACAGCTTGATAAAAATATCAAGTAATTAAGACTACTTGCTGAGACAAGAGCATGAGGCATGGGTTTGTGGGGGATGATATTACTGATGTTGTCCTTTGGAAAAAATCTCGGGCTGCTGGTGAAGTACAAATTGTGATACAGTAGAGAACAGACACTGCTTTTGGCTATTGCTAATCCTAGGTAATATGCCTGGGGAAGAGTAGCATTATATGGATGTACTGCTTTACTGAGTATTTAAAGGTGGCAATATGCTTTGAGAAGCAAAGCAGGTGAATGTGTGCTAAGGCATTTCCATTAACAGTTCCAACAAAACAGTTCCTCTGTGCTAGTTCCTAATAGAACCTGCCTTTTTGTGGTAGAGGATTGTGGACAGTAAGTAATGTACAGAGAAGAGGTACTCTTCAGCACCATTCCTCACATCTGCCACACAGGGCCATCTCCTCTTTCTCTTGACAGAGCTGCATTGCAGAATGTTGCCAATCTGGCAAATTTTGAGCTTGGTATATCTAGTATCAAATAGATACTCTGCAGGTCAAGAGCATTATTGGTATTGTTGGGTAATAACACACAGAATAATTCCACATACTTAAATCTACTGAATTTGCAAGGGGTTGGAACATAGTCAAATATGAGTCAACTCTTGCAATTTTTATTTGACATGTGGAAAGACAGGGTGGACCTTTTGGGAGTTATTTAATGCATAAGGTATCTTCAACCAAACCAAGTATGCTTTTCCCTCTGGATCTTAGGTTTTGGCAGCAGATGACTGATGGCTACATGTATGAATATTAGCAATTCCAGACAATTTGTACAATTCAACTGATAGATGTATACAAAAAATCAAGGAGTTGTTAGAGACCATTTTGTAGAAAGTAAATTTCACTACTGCATACAGTCAAGTATTTTCTCCTTACTTTTATTCCCATGTTAAGTGGCCAGAACTCACAGGCAGCTGTTTCAGAATATGTGGAGTTATTTATTAATAGTGAGAAAAAATTAATCAACTGTTACTCCATCACATATAAATTCTCTGTCCTACTGGCAGAATAGGTTGACAGAACCTTTTCATAGTATCCATCAGTTAATTTTATCAGTCATGGTATTGTGATTATAAACTACAAATGATCTAACAATAATTACAGAAAGGAAACTGTACAGTGGTTATTTAACATTTGTAATGTGTAATTTATTTAACACTCTCTTTGGAATATACGTGGACAATTAGAATAATAAAACAGAAATAAAATGACATTTATCTCTCATCATCAGTGAGGAGCAATGTTACCATCTTGACAGGCTATACATTCAACCTTGTAGAGAAGTTCATATATGCTACCTTTGGGCCTGCTTAAAACACCCTTGAGAACTGTCTGTTATTCATACTCTAAGCAGCAAGGCATACTTCTAACTCTGGAACTGATAAATTTTGGATCTTTGTTTTAAAATACCTTTTTTTCCCCAACCTGAATTAAAGCCTAATATTTAAAACATTCAGTACTGAGAGGCAAAAGTATAGGATTCCAGATATATGAAGAAGATAAAATGAATATTGTTCTTGTTAAGAAAATGATAAAGCAGAAGTCATAAAATATACTATATTTTGGGGATTTAATTGTTCTCATCTTTGTTTTAAATGCAATGGCCTTTGTCATTTTGCTTTGATACTGGAAAAGGTTGCAGTCATCCTTTGCAGAGCAGGGAAAAATTCTTGCAATAGGTGTTCTAAAAAAGGTGTCTGTTCTTCTCTCATAGTAAGCAATAATCAAATTTCATCTGCCACATACTTTGGTTTATCAAATAATTAACATCTTTGGTGGCTGCTGGCTAACAACAGGTTTTTCATTATTCTTGTTTAATAAGGGCAAGTTCCAGTACTATGACATAAATTAGGAGACTGCACAAAGTGCTGCTAGAGGAGGAGGAAGGCAAACTGACCCTCCTGCAAGCAGCTGACAGGAGACTTGGCATCCTGAATATTTTTGTCCAGGCAGTCTGACTCCATTATATGTAGAAGAGCTAAATTCATGTTAGACTTACCATTAGCTCATGAGCACATATTATTACTGGTGTTTACCCTAATAGCTATTTTGAAAGCTACCATGTTTTATGTTTTTCCATTTACCATATTCTATCTAGAGATAGGTAATGTACCAGAGATGAAGTGGCTAAATGAAAGGTTCCTTGGTTTTGGTAGGGTCAGTTTTGTAAAACTTGAATTTATGAGCCTTCAAAAAGAAATGAGCCTGTGGTTTCTGAATGTTCACTACTAATCACAATAATCTTCCCTTACATTACGATTCCAATCTTTCATTGCAATAATAGTAATCTAGAAGCAGCATGGAAGTGTCCTCATTCCCTGTGCCCAAAGGTTCTGTCATTGCCCATTAGAATTCATGTTCATATACTGCAGGCTTCAATAAAATAGTTCATTTGAGTGTTCACATTACCTGAATTTTTTAATGAGGTCTTCCCCTAAATTAGTTTCACACCTTTTTTTTTTCTCCCAGAGTAGAAGTGTGAACTTCTGCTAAATTATATAGTAACATTTGCATAGTGTGAAGGGTTTTTATTTTGTTTCTGTTTCAGTTATCATGTTAAGTAGTATATTCCCTGTGACTCAGATACTTACAAAATTCTGCGCCTCAAAACTTTTTTTATTTTAATCTATTTATATTACAGACACAGCTTTGCATTTTTTAATGTGAGATCTCTGACAAGGATTTAGATTCTGTACTGCTTTGAGGTATGCTACTTATGCAACCTAATTTTGCAAAATGGCTCTGTGTTTGTACTTCCCTGGGGCTTCAGTGTAGTTGTCATCTATCATTTTAGCACCGTGATTGATTACTCTCTACTATTTAATTTATCTGCTGTAGCTTCTCAGCTGTTTCTTCAATTGGTAACCACATACTTTTCTAGATACATTTTCAAATGATGTGTTTTCCAAGTGTCCCAGTAGTCATGTGATCATAGTTTTCTCTGCTAGGTATTTAACCATTTGAGCCATTTAATGGTTTCAGTAAATTATCAGCTGATATTTGGTCTTATTACTTGAAAGTTTTGCACTGGAAATGTGTTGTATTTTCCATTTTTCAATGCTATTGTATATATTTATTCTGAAATACGAGTATATTTACAACCTGCTTCTCTGTTCACCAGAAAGAACCTCCCCCCCCCCAAAAAAAAACAACCAACCAAACAGTAAAAGAAATAAGGACTTTTTTTAGGTTTAGGAGCCAAGTGCATGGGCTGATGCTGTTGCAGTAGGCTTTAACCATGTTTGCACATTAGGTTTCAAAAGCAAAACCTGTGTTAGCTTTATTTGTTCTTTGAAATTTCACAGGCCAGCTTCAGTCAGTAGTGTTAACATGTGCTTGTTTTCTTGCCTTCTATACTATGTTCCTTTAGTAAAATTTACTCTTTTTATGGATTATACTGAATATCAACTTGGCTATGATTTTAAATCAGACTCTTTCAGTGACATCAAGTTCCCATTTAAAAAGGGGAAGGTGTTTTGCATTGAGGCATGCTGTGTGTACATATATGGCAACAGTTCCAAGAAGCTACTATAATGAGCTGCTACTATGATCTACATATCAAAGAAGTTTTAATGACAACTTTTCTCCTGCAGGTTTTGTTATGGCTCTGTGTTATCTGTGTTTTCAATGGGAAGATTGATAATTTTATTATTTTTTAACTTTTTAGTTACTCTATTTAATATTTGTGATTAAAATCTCTCAGTAAGAAGAATTATACTGTAGCCATAATGCAGCTTTGCTGATGTTGGTAACTGCTATTGCAGTCCTGTCTCTAAATACAAATAAACAAAATGAATAGACACCTGCATTGTTGCAGGCTTTCAGGGGGCAATTTGGTGTTTTGTTTTGGGCTTTTTTTTTGAGACTGAGTTTTAATCAGTGCTTACCTTTTGTTTGTAATTCTTAATCTCTCTGTACTATCCTGTTTTAAAGCTAAAGGTTAAACTTAGCTTTGGATATGTATCTTTGTAATTCCTGGTATGTGAATTCCAGCCCACATTTTGTTAGAGAATTGGCAATAGCCAATTCTGTCACTGTTCTGTCACTGTTGTTGAAGTGGCTTATGCTTCAATTAGAAGCTGAGCTGATAGACTCTCTTATCAACTCTGCTCTTTCACATTTATGGTGTGTGAAGGTTAACTCAAAAAAATAACTAATATGATAGAAATGATTACACTTAAGTTAAGGTGACTCCCCACTATGGAGGTAGTGATAGTTAAGGAACATTATTTGACAACTTTGGATCCTTCCAAGTATGAGTTTGTTCTTCAATGATGGCTTTGTTTCCCTCTTTCAAAGTTTCACACTATAGGTCTTATTTTGAAGACACACAGCGATCAGAAACATCACATTTTGATAGCTTTTCTTATGTGAAATACTTATGAACCTCATTCAAATAAGTTTATTCAGAAATGACAAAAGAGGGCCACGAAAATGCTCAGGGGGCTGGAACATCTCTCCTGCAAGGACAGGCTGAGGGAGCTGGGATTGTTCAGCCTGGAGAAGAGAAGGCTTCGGGGGGACCTAATAGTGACTTTCCAGTACCTAAAGGGAACTTCCAAGCAGGCTGCAGAGGGCCTGTTTGCAAAGGCCTGCAGTGAAAGGACAAGGGGCAATGGTTTGAAATTGGAGAGGAGTAGATTTAAACTGGACATTAGAAAGAAGTTCCTCCCCACGAGGGTGGTGGAACACTGGCCCAGGTTGCCCAGGGAGGTGGTTGAGTTGCCATCCCTGGAGGCATTGCAGGTGAGGCTTGCCAGGGCTCTGGGCAAGCTGCTCTAGTTGGGGATGTCCCTGCCCACTGCAGGGGGGTTGCACTAGATGAGCTCCAGAGGTCCCTTCCAACCCAAACCAGTCTATGATTCTATGCATCTTAGACCTATTTTCAGTGATTTCTTTAAGTTACTATTATATTGAAAACATTTCTTGCTGAAATATAAAGAAAGTAGGAAATTCACTCACTTTCCCATGTAAACAAAAATGTTTTGTGAAGCCATTAGCAAAGATGGCACATAGAAATATATTTTGTGATGTTAATCTCTTGTGTTTACGTTGATCTCTGAAGTGCATGAAAATAGGCACTGTAGAATCTTCCTTGCAATAAATGATTTCAAAAATACAAAATTCAAAATGAAGTACATTTGGAAAACCCTGATTATTTGGTTAGGATTTTTGGGTGGGTGGGGATATGCTTTAGAACAGCTAGAAATTAGGATTGATTAGGAGTGCTCTGGAATATGTCAAATATATTAGCAGTGTGCCTGTGCTGCTATACCATCAGTTTTGTGCTGCAAGCTAAGGAGGCAAAGATGTCCTTTTGCTGTGAGAGAAGCCTCTGCATAAGGACTCTTACAGCAGTGTTGATTGATGTGTTTCATACTTGTGACTCTTGTAGCTATGCTAGTAAATGGAGGAACAGTGATTGGAGCTGAAGGCACAAGGTTTTTAGTATGTCTCCAGTCTCACCAACTAAAAATCTTTAATTAAGCCATTAAAGATATTAACATTCTGTTTTTTTCCATAAGCCATTTGCTTTGGACTTTTTTTCATTAAAGCCTGATATCTGTGACTGCTTCAGTCCCTCCAAAATCTCAAAGTTTAGAAGTGTATTTTTATTGAAAGCCGAGATTTTGAGAGTTACATGGATGTGGGAGCTGGAGCTTCCAGGGATAACTCCAAACATTTGTTGCAAAGTCTGGCAATACTGTGTAGAATGCATGATAGCCTCAGGTCTCTGCTAGTACTGTACAGCACCACACATAGGATTCTATTAAATGTTTCTTGTGCTTCTCAAGCATTTTAAGTGTGACTGCTGAAAGTTCTTTTTTCATTAATGTGTACCTCTTGTGTCACATTTTCACTGTGCTATTCCAAAATGAACTTCGCTTTACTTTTAATTCATTTGGGGATATTTCTCCTGTTAAATGTTGTTTCACAGCTTGAGGAGTGCTTGTGTAGGCCCAAAAGAAAGAAAAAAGGGGGGGGGGAGAATAAAAAAAGAGGGACAAAAAGAGAAAGGGTATGGAGGAAATTCAGATTTCTGACACTGACATTTTCCAAGAATATATTAGTGGACATGAGCAACTTGCTTAAAGCCTCTTCTTGAATAGCTTTCCTTTTAAAAATGGATATGGTGGCACGTAAGTTTTCAGGAGGTTTGGAATTCAATCCTCTAGTGAAATTAATAGTATTGTTACTGGCATTAAAAGAATTAGCTGGTATCATCCCAATATTGCAAAGACCTTGAAGAACTACAGAACTATGTACTGCTGATACTTATTGTTATTCTTTCAGTCTGAGACTGTTCTGAATATTGATTTGTCCAGGAGTGCATACTTCTTAGAAGGTGCTAGTGTGTTTGTCTGTTTGATAAATGTGTTAATCAATACCTAATTATTTTTGATGTATATTAAAAGAAACTGAGATCACATCTGTTGTTAAGTAATTATGGCTTTAAAAAAAAAAAAAAAGGCTTATTTGCTGTTTCCCAATCTTGAAAATACCTGCATAAGACTGTGAACAAATCCTACAAACATCAAACAGTTTCTTGCTGCTTTTTTAGCAGTGTAAACTCTCTCTGCCTCCCTTATTCATTCTCCTGGGGAAAAAGAGCAGCCTTTACAAGCCTGGATAACAAGATGAGACTAGGTAAAAGAAAAGCACTGGTGTAATTATTGTAATCTGCCCTGTATTGTTTCTGATTCTTCTTTCTTTCATTTTTTCTTTATATTCCCATGTTTCTCCTTTTGCTGCTGTCTTGTCGGCTTCTAGAACTAGCTTGACCATACTCCTCTGGAAAAGATCCTTCATTCCCCAGTGTCACCTCCTTTGTTTTATTTAAGTTTCCATAGTCCCTGATCTTGTGTATAGCACTGCTTTGGAAAGGATAACAATAGGGATGAAACAGGACTCCTTTCACTTGCATCTGCTGGATGGGACTGACCTTGCAAAGAGCTCCTGCAGCTGGGATAGTGTCCATCTATGTGATCAGCTCTGTGTCCAAACATAGAGAAGGTGCTTGTTTTAATATGTACACTCCTTCCTCCTCGTGCTGAAACATCTTACTCATGCTATAGAACAACGAGAGAACCTGGAGTTTGTACTTAATCCCTCTGTGTTTGTTTTCTTGACATTAAATCAGACCTCCTGGGGCATCTCTTTGTCCCAGACAGCAAACTGTCTTTGCAGCTTTTCCTCTATGGTTTGCTCCTTTTCTGTGTACTATGGGCATCAGGCTGTAAGGTGACATTGCTTTGGATATAACACACTCAATTTTCTTATGGATAAGACATGAATACATTATCTCTGTGCTTTTTTCCCTTTTTTTTTTGGGTGTTAGACCCATAGCTTTAGCATATAGTGCTTTCTCCAGATTATCTGTCTGTAGCACACCATATCTGATTTTTTTGAAGAGCTTCTGTTTTCTGCTGATTAGATATTTTACTAAGAGCTCAACCCCCCCCCCCCCCC
>VWZO01012018.1:190104-250321 GCA_013396975.1 Bucco capensis
TCTGCCTTTTTTCCTTGCATGCACCCATGCATGCTCTCTCCCTTGCCTTCTGTCTCTCTTTGGGGTTTTTTCTCTGTTTTACTGGAACATTATGTCCTCAGTCGTCAAAAACCTTTCTCTGAGCTCAGAAATTGAAGTGCTGAATTGAAAGAAAACAACTTGAAGCTCTGGAAAATTGTTTCTTTTTACAACTAAACTGAATTTTACAAGCCTTAAATGAAGAAAAGTGTATTATTAAAAGTACAGTGTTAGGCTTGTGCAAAGGAATCTCTAAGATTTAGCATATAAAACTAGACATGTTATAAGAGATGAAACCTTGAGGGATAGTTTCAATGATCTGCTTGTTTCTACAGACTAAATAAAGCTCTGTTTCATTAATCCTAATTGTCCTTTTATTTGCTGCAATGTATCATCTCAGATTTACAGTGTCTCTTTAACATTAACTTCTCAGGAATAATGCCACCAAAGTGCAGCTATCAGTCAGCTGAGTGATACAAAGCAGAAAATAAATATGGATGATAAAGCAAATTGTTATTTTTCAGAAACAGCACATCCATTTTTGTGCACTATCAATAGCAGATTTTAAGAAATGTGTACAGGGTTCAGTAAGCTGTTGAACAGTCTGTGTTTACTGACTAATGGGAGTTAATCTATTAGTAAAGGAGAAAAAGAGAGGTTATGATTTATTGATTATCATGATCTGCATGGTACTAGGAAAGCAGTTATTACTAGAACTGTATGACAGTTGTGAATCATTGCTATTTAAAAACATCATGGCTAGTAGGTCACATTAAATCCTTCTCTCAGCATTCTCTATAAAGTTGATGGCTGAGGTATGAGTAAAGGTATTTCTATAGTGCTCAACAGCTTTTTGTTGCCAAACTTCATGTGTGGCTTTGGGAGGTGAATCAGCATACAGCATACCTGTCCTTGGTTATACTTGCATATTCCTAGACCTATATTCTGGTTATCAAAATGTTGCCTCACCAGGTTTTTAGGTTAGGAGTACAATATAACAAATGTCATAACTTCTTTAGTGGAAAGTTATGACAGAGTAGTTGGACAATTCATTTTAACAACTTGAAATTCACAGATTTAGAATGACCAGAGCTGTGTCAGTAACTTATGGAAGTTATCTCAAACTGAGGATTTAGAAATACTTTTCAGGAGATTTAGATAATGTTTATATGTAAGCTTTGTTAAAGTTAATTGAGGTATAGTTAGTATTTCTCATCTAAAATCACAATTTTAGCTGTCACAGTCAAACACCCAACTGAGGTCAAGAACAAAACATCAGAAGATGTCAGAATGTTTCTAAATAGAAGCATTCATCAGCTGTTACTTTGCTGACTTCTTAAGTTCAGTGATCATGCATGGTGCCAGTAGAAAGAAGGAATTAACTCTTTTTTTTTTTCAGGGACAATAGATCACATGTAGAAATAGCTATACTCAGAAAATTTAGTACACTGTACTAGATAGAAAAGGAAGAATTAGGGACTTGCAGTTATAATACAGAAGAGGAAGGATGAAAGATCAGTTATTCAGGTTTGAGAGGAATCTGTGTAGTAACTGCCTTCATTTACCATACTTAATACATGTGTTGTTCCTTCTTATTCTCTGACTGGGTGAAATTTATTTGGTCTTCTAGAATTTGGTGTGACTTGTACCCTCAATTTATTTCAGAAAGTGCCTGAGATTTAAATTAAAGAAAGGAGAGTGATCAGAGTAAAATTAGGGAGTGCAGGGTAAAAAACAGGTGATGTTCTTTGAATAGAGGTAATAGTACAAGTAAGAAAAGAAGAGGTCCAAGAATTATATTCTGAAGGCTGAATATTTAATTAATGCTGAATATTTATTTATTTACATTGGAAAGATGTAACAAAGGTATAATGGAGAGGATATTTGTTACAGGTATGTTAGCTATCTTGGTAAACAAGAAGAGTGGCAGCTTGGAGCTAAAAGAATGAAGGTACAGATTTTGTCAGAATCAGTAGGCTCCTCTAGATACTCTGATGAAAAATTGCCACTAGTTGTTTTTCTCTTGTGGCTGCATTGGCCTCCAGTATATTTTCTGTAGAACTTCTGCCATTTTCACCCAAAATATGAGTAGCCATTTAGAAAGCTTTACATTTTTCTTCTAGATGGTGCCTGGTATAAAAAGTAGAAGTACTTGGCAGTAACAAATAGTGTCTGATCTATAGGTGACAGTTGCTGTACTCTGAAATAATGCTGAATGCTGTCTCAGATGTTTTCACAGATTTCTGTGGTTTATATTGATGCTTGTTCTCAAGTGTATTTTGGATGTGTGGATTTTGTACACCGTTAAAGATCAATTGTAACTCTGTTGGGGTTTGGGGAAATTAATAATGATAATGCACATCACTCACTTTCAGTATCTGCATGGAAAGCATGCTGAAGCAACTTGACTTTGTAGGAGTATATGTATTTCTGTAGGTTAGGACTTGACTATTTTATACAAATATCTTTTCCTTGGTGAAGTTATATATACTTTCTAAGGTTTTTAAATAAGAGTTTATGCACAGTTTGGTTGCCTTACCATTTTCCAGTGCTGTTGGGGCGCAGTGGTGCTTCTCTACTGGGTGAAATTTACTGGCACAACACTTCCGCCCCCCCTTGGAACAATGAGTTACAAGACTTTCCTCAGAAGAAATCTGAAGTGAATATTACTGTTTGCTTTTGGATGGAGTTTCCTATGTCAGTACTGCTAATTGTCTTACCACTTTGTGAGAGGACACTGCACAGTCCATAGAAAATACACACAAGACTTTATATAGTTATTGTAAACGTAATGTATTCTGCTTTGATTCTCTCTCCTTCGTTGGTTATGGATATCCAGTGCCCTATGAACAAGGTAGTCTTCACATTAGCAGTTTTATAAGATAAGCAATTTGCAATCTCTTACAGAAATGGCAAATGCTTTGAGTGGTGCTCAGCTATACTTCTCATCTATGGAGTAGAGTCTGACAGATGCCCTGTGGATAGAACAGTGGGATCTGTGGCAAGGGGATGATCCTACACAGGATGTATCTGCTGGCACAGCTCATGCTCTACAGAAATGGCTACTGGAAAAATACTGGCTGGTATGGGGACGTTTTTTCAGGAAAGCTTCAAATTTTCTTCTATTTAATTAATCTCTTATTTAATTTTCTGAGAGAAGTTTCTCCCTCAGTGGAGAATAAAACACATTTCTACTGTAGTTAATCATTGTTGGATGGTAGGAGTTCACTTCTAGCTAGGTAAACCTTGCTAATAAAGAAGATGAGTCAGCTCTAGAGCATCCTACTCTCTTCTCCTCTTATGGTATGTGGGGTTTTTCCTCCTTGATTGTTTTGGCATGGTATGGTATGGCTAGGCTTCGCGAACGAAGCTCCAGGGAGGGCTCCATCCACACTCCTCCTCAGNTTGATATATATACTTGGTATACTTGGTTTTGTGCATCTTACTAGCTGTTCTTTACATTTAGTATTTTATTCTGTGTTTGTTTGTTCTATTTGGATGTGCAGGTAGCTAGTAAATATTTGTTGGTTACTTACATGATTTGTCTTTATGCCTAGTTGTGGAAACTCAGCATTTTTTGTAGTGCTTACAGTGAATAATCTTGTTATCAGGACAAGCACTCAGTTCACCCCCAGGTTACAGTAATGCTATTTTTTAAACTAGGAGCTGAGTGTTACTTAAGGAGAGCCCATTAGATGGCCCTTCCCCAGAGACTGAGCCTATCTGATTCAAAGCACTGTGTGATGTCTTTGAAATGGAATTGCTAAAATGCCACCCATTTATTCCAGTAGAGCTGTCAAGATACACAGGTGCATTTTTTGTCTTTTTAATTAAAGATGCATATCTGAAGTAACCTACTAAAAGAAGTTTGTCTAATTAACTCACTGGTCTGTCAGTTGCTGGTGATTAATTAATATTTGGTTTCCTTAAACCTGATATCTGTAGGTGTGCAATTGTCAAGGGTTAGGGCTGGGCCTGCTACTAAACAAGTGAGAGATGCTCTCTATTAGCCCCTTTTTCCCTCATGAGAAAGGAAAGAGACTTGAGGATTGGAAAACTAAAACTACCTTAATGAAAATAATAACAATAAAATGGAATATATACAAATATACATAGAACAAATATCTAACCCAACCCCCTAATGGCAATTACTTACCATAATGCTATGGCAGAAGTCCTATACTGGACTCAGCAGCAGAAGGGAACCACATTCAGGAACTGGATCCTGGAACTGATTCAGGAACTCATGGATAGGGATTGAAGGCAGAATGGACAGAGTCCTCCTCAGACACTGGCCACTGAAGAGGAGGACTTGACCCTTGTATTCCCTCAGCTTTGTACTGAGTATGGCATATATGGAATGGAATACCTAGCTGGTCCAGGCACAGTCTGATTTTTAGCTACTGACTATGAGAATCAAAAAAATAACCTTTTCATACAAAATAGTTAAAATCTGTAATTCTGTGGTGTTCTACATGTGATACTTAATAATGTGTGGGTTTGGGGTTGTTTTTATTTAATTTATGACTATTTAAAAAGTCTATTTACTACAGGGCATGCTCACAGTCTCTTGAAACTTCTGTACATAAAAGGGAGTGAATAATGTTCTTTAGTAGAATTGGGAATAATATGTAATAACCCTATATCAAAAGCCACTATATAGTGCAGCTGTTTTCTGGACTGCATATAGTTATGCCAGTTTCAGTGTGGGTATGGGCAGCTGTGAAAATAATGAATTCTTATTGTCTACTCTGTTATTTTCTGTTCCACAGTAAAAGTTTAATTTATTTTTTATACCAAAATTAATATTTTATATCAAAGCATGAGGAACAAAGAAAGGGCTTTAGGGAAGAAGAGATGAAGTTTATATATATAATTGAAAGCTGCACTGAAAAGGACATCTTGTTTAATGCCAGTTCCCATGGTTACTTGCAAATAATTATGCAGATTTAAAAACACAAAACTTTTTTTGCAGTCTTAGTTCCAGCCAGATAAGTGTCCAGCAGTTAGTAGTTATAATTAGCTCTGTAAGATGTAAATTATGAGCCTTGATCTTTAAAATTCATGTTAGCCTACATATTTTACACCTGTACATACTGCATTTTTACTGGCTTCACTGATGAGATTTCCACGTTAGGCAATTCTATCTGGATTAAATAATCATGTCGGGTCACTATTGTAGTTTATTCTTACCTCAACAAGTTTTATGGTAGGCTATGAAAGCCTTTAGAGAAACAGTTCATATTTTCTAAAAGAGCATCTATTTTACATGTAAGAGTTTGGCTTTTTTCTCTTAGGGCCTTTTTTTATTGTATTGCTAATTTCATTAAATCCATTCAGATCATGGAAGCCATGATGCAAATAGAGTCTGCTATGAAGCTTGGTCATAGCAGACCACTGTCCTTTTGTGCTTCATTAATAACAAATGTAAGTTTATCTTACTAACAATAGTAGTATGCTTATTGTTTGTAATATCATATGAGCATAATATAAAAAATAAACAGATTAGATTCAGCTGCCCAGGTTTTTCTCCATCGAACAGAACTCTGCCACTGTTTTGTTTGCATAGCTGCCCTACCTTGCCTGCCTTGAAAGTGCACGTCCTTGTCATTACAAGATTAGGGAAGTGCAACACATAGATTAACATTGATCACAATTCTGAACTGATAGGCTGACATTTTGATACTTGCATATGAAGCATTTTCAGATTATTCTTTGTTTAGATATATGTAAATTTTTTGATGTTTGCAGCATTATTTTTGTAATTTCTGAGAAATAGGTATAATAAGAGATGTCATTTCATATTAGCCCTACTGCTTTCCTGTTTGTAAGGTTTTTCCAAGGCATTTTGTTATTGAATTAATAACTATTTTTGTAATTAATATCTGTGATAAAATATTCTAGTTAAATATATAATTTTATTTTTGAAGTATGATAAGCACTCAGTTTATAATTAGATTAACTACTCTTTCAGCATAACACAGAGATTTGGAATACAGTAATTCTTCACATAGCCCTTTGATTGTTTTATTTTCTGATTCAAAATCTTAATATCAAACTTTCTCATGAAAGTGATGATGTTTTTAGGATGAGGTTAAACCATTAAAAAAATAGGGATGAGGCAATACTACTTGGTCACAATGCTTCTTCCTCATTTTGGGCAGTGATGGGAGGTGGCATCAGCAGGTATCCTGGGCAAAGGAAGCAAGTGGAACTATCAGATTGACTCAGGAACTGTGGAATCACACAATCATTCAGACTGGAAGGGACTTTGACAGTTCTCCCAGCCTGACCTCCTGCTCTTAAAACAAGGTCAGTGCTTTAGTTTACACCAGGTTGCTCAGCACTTTTTCCAGGCAAGTCCTGAAAACTTCTGTGGATGGAATTTCTGCAACTTATCTGGGTAGCCTCTGTCCTTTTGTGGGAATGCTTTTTCTCATATTCAGGTAGAAATTCCAAATTTCAGTTTATGATCATCCTCTCTTGTTTTCCCTCAAAGCACTTTGTCTACAAATAAAACTCATTGTGATCCATAAACACAACTTTCTTAATATTATATGCAACATAGTCTGCTATGTCATGTTTTGACCTGAATTCATATACAAAATGTGTAAATTGAAGTGTATAATGTAGAAAATTGAAGACCTCTGTTAAGACAAAATTGAGACATTTTTTCAATATAATACTTTCAAGAAATTTTCATTTTAAATTTTCAAATTTCTCTCTTTTAAAGCACTTTTACATGGTCAGTATAATTTCACAAACAAGGTGCTTTTTTCCTGTCGAGTGGAAGAGTTTTCTGGATGAAATGTGCACCAACAAGATCCTTGGAAAGATGTACCTCTTACAGCTGCTCAAAGCTGCTGCTTTATGAAAGCACATCTGGGCTGTATTATGGAAATATATTTGGAATTGCCTTTTAAGCAAAATGAAAGTTCTTTATCACCAATAGATCCTTTGTCAGTCTGGAAAGCTTCCATTCTGAAACACTGCAAAACAGATGTAAAGCATGTCTGGATTTTAATCATGTTAATGAACTTGAAAGTGGGCTCTAAGCTTTGCTATCTCATCAGTTCTTCAAATAGGAGATAATAAGAATGACCCCATGGCTATACAGAGTCACTTCTGGGGACAGAATGTGTCACCTTTCCTCTGTCACAAGGCATCAGTCTTTTTATGTTTTTGTTGCTAGAAGGAGCTTGAGTCTTAATAAATCTTACATTAAAAAAGCTGGGTAAGGCAACTTCTTCTAAAAAGAAACCCAAAACCAACCAACCAACCAAAAAACCCCACCAAAACCAACACTACCAACACAAAACAAAAACCCTACCACTTTCCCTATTCTACCTTTATTTTTCTACATCATTCTGCTCCGCTTCACACCAAATTTCCACTTCCATGGAGGAATCTTTTAAACCTCTTCAAAGTATTAACTTGATAGTTTCCCATTTTTCCTCTGTTGTATTTCTATCTTATTCTATGCTTAGTATTTTCTCCTTTGATCCTATCTTGATCCCAGTTCCTTATTGCCACTTCCCCTTCTTCAGTCATGTTTGATCTGAAACATGAGTGTAAAGGCTTGCCTGTATTGCCCCTAGAGATAATGTGAGAGCTTGAGTTTTCCTGAGCATAAGAATTGGCCTGCAGATTTCCACAGAGCTGACTTAGAAAAATCTTGTTGGCTGGAAGGCTGGAACAACTAAACCAGTATGAAATGACATGATACAGGACAGTGGGCAACAGAACCATGCTCTAGAGACCTCCTCTGCAATACTGGGTCCAGTTCTGGAGCCCTCAACACAGAAAGGCCATGGAGCTGATGGAGCAGCTCCAGAGGAGGGACACGAAAATGCTCAGGGGCTGGAACATCTCTCCTACAAGGACAGGCTGAGGGAGCTGGGATTGTTCAGCCTGGAGAAGAGAAGACTTCAGGGGGGACCTACTAGTGACTTTCCAGTACTTAAAGNCTAACCATTCTATGATTCTAGAATCCTCCATGACTGATTGACAGTTACCTGTCAAACCTAAGGCTGAAATGAGTATGAGCTTGCCACCTCAGTTCCCTTGTAAATATTGCTGCATGTTTAAAGCACAGCCTTTGTTTAGCTAACCAGCTGCTCTATTGTAAATGCTTATTGCCCATTCTCTATGTAGTTTGTTTCTGTTGCTACTTTGGGAAGAAGAGTACCTCACTGTGGTTGGTTCCCCCCAGGTTTTTCAGTGGAGCATAACTATTCCTTATTCCTTTATAACTATTCCTTATTTGCATGTGTCAGCAAGCTGGAAACCCTCTTTTTCAACCACTCCTTCAGCACAAGTCAAGGCTTTCAAAATTTGCATGCTAAGGCCAGTTCAGTTTCAAAAGACTCATGAGGAAATGAGTTCTTTGGTTAAGTGTCCATGACTTGATTTGGACTTGTTATAGTTCTACAATTTAAATGTTTAAAATGAGCTAACTATACATTTTAAGGGCTTCAAAAACCTAGCCTTCAGCTTATTATTCATGTGTCTGAATAAATGAAATAACAATCTGATGCAATGACTGCTGCGGGTTGGAAAAACATATGGAGCAGTCTGCCCCAAAAAATCTGAATACATCAGTTTGGTATTGTCTAAAAACAATGCAAGTGAATTCTGTGCTATCATAACTTTTTTCATTGTGAATTAGTGTTATTCTTCGTATATCAGTAGCAACAAGAAGTAAAATGGAATCAATATATAACGAAATATTATCATGTAAAAGCCTGTGCAGAATGTTTAATGTCTGTTTCATACAATTAACTTGATCTTATCATAATGTAGAATAAATGTAGTTGCAAATGTAGATACCCACACACATGGGCAGACTAAAACCTACAGTTTTTAAATCAACCATTGGAAAATAGGAATTGCTAGTAATAAACAAACCTTCCATTGGCTTCAGCATATGCAGTTTTAGTTGCAAGATCCTATCTAAAGTAATTGAAGCAGAGGATTCCAGATTACAAAGTGCAGAATGCTCAGGGAAGCAGAAGATACTGAGGCTTTTGTTTTATTCTCATTGTTCAGTGGGATACTTAAAAGTGTTATTCACATCTTTCTCTGAAGACAGGATTATTATTTTGTTCTGTGGGCTTTTCTCTGGTACTTAATGTTATTATCCAGTAAGGGTAATGGTATGGTACTTGGATGCTAAGAAAGTTGGAGCACCCACATGAAAAGAGGAAAAGGTTTTAGTTCCGTTTTCTGAATAGGGCACAATGCACAGCAGTGACCGTTAATTCTGTGTGTCCAATGAACACAAGACCTTGATTCTTTCAGAATGCTACATTTTTTTTTGTAGCACATATATAATGTGTTAAATGCCTCCCTTGAAGAGGCTTAAAACTGGAAGGAGGCAAGGCACATGTGCTAGCTGATTTCAGTTATTTGCAGAGAGCAGAAAAGTACTGAGAAACTGAGTTCAAAGGCAGATACTGATGGGGCGAGCACTTTTATATAGCATTGCTCTTTACTTCCATTTCTGCAAGTGCTGATGCTTTTCTCTGGATTTCTTCCACATATGATAGATCTTGTCTTCTCTACAGCAAAGCCTTCCCTGAGCTCTTCATGCTAGCTTGCCATATTTATGTATGCTCTTTCTGAGCTTCCACCTGTCTACTCCTTCATCCTTCTGTCCCAGTCCCTTCCTGCCTTCTGTCTCTTGTCTCCCTTTTCTCGCTTACCTTCCTCCCTGGGCTGTTGGGCTGTCCATGTCCATTTGCACTGCCTCTGCTTTTCATCCCTTCTCCCTCTCCAGTATCCATACCCAGTGTTGGTCCAAAGGCATACAAACAGATATGCTCTGAGCAGCCATCCCCTTAGAAGATGGTCTTGTCTTCATCTATTCCTTTCTTTCTGATTGAGAGACAAATCTTTGTCTTGCATGATTTTTTTCATACTGTTTGGTTGCCTGTAAGGCTTCCTGTAGTGAAAGGACAAGGGGCAATGGTTTTAAACTGGAGAGGAGTAGATTTAAACTGGACATTAGAAAGAAGTTCCTCCCCACGAGGGTGGTGGAACACTGGCCCAGGTTGCCCAGGGAGGTGGTTGAGTTCCCATCCCTGGAGGCATTGCAGGTGAGGCTTGCCAGGGCTCTGGGCAAGCTGCTCTAGTTGGGGATGTCCCTGCCCACTGCAGGACTAGATGGACTAGATGAGCTGCAGAGGTCCCTTCCAACCCAAACCATTCTAGGATTCTATATAGAAAAGATTACCCTTTTATTCTGGGTTCCTGTAGGTAGCACTGTGGCCATATTCCTAGAATTTTTTCCTCTTCAACAGTAGAGATCCTTGGTTCTTCCACTTCTTAGCTGGAACAAGCTGATTGCAGATGGAAATTTGGCAATAGAGATGTAGCTTTTTAGTCTTTACTGCAAATAGATGAACTGAGATTTTTTTTTCTTTTTTCTCTGAAGACTTGCTCATTAAACAGATTTAGACACTTCACAGGAATCAACACATCTCTGGTTATAGGGTGAACTTTATGCCAGAATAGAAACAGGTGGGGAAGTAAAACTTCTTCTTGAAAGATTTGCAAGATTTTTTTTTCCCAAAATGTCTTTTTTTCCCCTAGTATTATATTTTTAATTAATTTGTAGAAGATATGCAGTGTGAGAATTTCAATGGCCAACAGATTTGACACAGTAAACAGACTCACATGATCAGAAGTACTGACAGCTCTTAAAAATAGGCCTGAGGTTGTTGCCTATCATGTAGTGTTTAAAATATTTTCTTGTATATTTCTCCATATGACAAATTTCATAAGGTGTGGATAGATATCTTTTATAGTAAATTGCTGAATTTCTTTCTTTGTTAAAATTGGTATACAAGTCATACTCATTAAGATGGAGGATGAAACAAGAAAAAATTCAATTATAGGATCTAACAGAGCATTGTGTTGAGATTTAAATGACTGCTATGAAAGGATAAATGAAGTATTTTTTTTTACTTCCAATAAGTGACAGTTTACTTCTATTGAAGAAATTAAGCCTATTTTCATAAACTCATTTAATATTGTGCTCTCTCATCCCTTTCTCAAGAAATCTGGTTAGTATGTGTTTTCAGCAATGTGTCTCACTGTTTTGGTTGTCAGAACCCTGGAAAATATCAAAATCAAATATAGAATTGCAAATGAATGCAAAAATGCATTTAACAAACTGATAGATGATCTACTCAAATGCTCCTATTTTTACACTTAGTTTTTTTAATTGTAAAAGAGAGCAGTGATTTTAATGAGCTGAAAATGGTGGCTTAGTGTTATTAGCTGCTGATGGAACACTTTATTTGGGTTATATGCAGGTTTTTCTCACAGAACTCTGCCAATAAAATTCAGTCTAGAACTGGAAAAAAAAAAATTGCCAACAAAACTAATATTCAACACTCCTGATCCAGTATTGGTTCAACAGACAGTACCATTCACTGAACTTCATCAGAGTGTTGTAGGAAAGGAAGAGAACAAGTGAATAGTAAGTTAATAGAGGTCAATACACTGACTAGTGGGTATTTTGATAAGCCTAGAGGCTAGATTAGAATGTCTTGCAGTGTCTGTTTTTCTCCTTTCCGTATCTGAATATAGAAATTAAATAAAATATTTAGTGTTTCAAGGAAATCTTATTGTGTTGTCTTTCTATATAAGAACTGTAGATTATGAAGACTATGGTAGTAACAAGCTATATTCCTTTGTTAATTTTTAAACAGAAAAGCACAATATTTGTTAAAAAGTAATTTGAGATATGTTATCCTACAGTGGGAATTGCATTGAAGGCTTGGACAGTATAATGTCAAAGGAAATGTACAAGTAAATGTAAACAGGCATGAGCTTGGCATTGACTTAGCAAAAATCATTTTTGGAACATCCTGCCTTAAATCCTTCAGGCAGTACAAAGGCTGAATCTGGGATAGTGGGAAGTGACAAAACTGCTGATCCACATATTACAGAACAGTGGGAGGTCAGAAGGTAAGGGACTCCATAGCAGACTTGGAACAAAGCTGACAACATATTGGTCCTTGTATTAGCACTTCTTGCTCTCTTTTGCACTCTAATTCCGGAAGAAAAGGGAAAAAAATGTTATGAGATGTTAGACTTGTCAAAAGAGTTGTCATTAATGAAAACATATCATTGTGGTTTAGCAATTTGCCATGAGATCTTAAGTTATCTTTGATATGTGCTCTGTACCTAAGGAAGATAAGCAGCTCCACAAAAATCCAAACAGTTAATCGGTGCAGGGCTTTTGTTTTCACCTCATCTTTTGATTCAAAGCCTACATCCTGTTAGTCATTTGTGACAGTGAAGCTGGGAGGGAGAACTGTAGGAGAGCCTCCTTGTAATGACTGTCTGAAAGTACGAACTGTCCCCAGCCAGCAGACAGAAGGAGGTTGGGCTCTCAGTCAGGATACAATTTCAAGTTAGAGACAGGATAATTTCAGCTAAAATGGAGAAGAAAATCACTTGAGCACAAGTCAGATATCTTTTCCTGCTTCCCCTCCTAAATCAAACATGGGTTTGGTTTCTAGGCATACCTTGTGATCTCATCCATCTCCTTCTGTCTTTCCTGCTACTCCCTTCTTCCACTTAGCCTTTCATACCATTTCAATAAGGGAAGCTGCACAACAGAAATAATCTTAACCTGCCATGAAATTAAGTAATTGTGGAAGAAAAACCTAGTCAGTCTGTGCTTCAGTGTAGCTGGATGAATTCTACCAAAAGATCTCTCTCCAGAAATACTGTGAGCTTGGTCTCTGCCATCAACCAATGTAGTTGCAAAAACCCATAGGTAATTCTTTCAGTTTCCTGGTCATGGTTAAGCTGGTTAAATCTTGAGGAAAGAAGTTAGGCCCAAATTTCTGTAGTCCTCAATGCAGTATTCCACCTTCCTAGAACGAGACCTCCACTTGCTGTAATCTAAGTGACTGTTAAATTTTTGTGAGTTTGATGTCATTTGATAATAAGTAAATACAATTAACTTTAAGTTCAATGGGGTGATGTGAAAGGATACAGCCTGGTAGCTTAATGCTGGTTATTAGTACTGTACTATATGTAGCCCCTTCAAACTTACATTCTAATTGTTTTGTGTCCTTGTGTGAAGGAGCAAAGAGGAGCAGGAAGAGGGAGATCAGATCTGAAGTTTGACACACACTGTAAAATATAGCTGGCCCTTCTTTGGCTCCACATGTATTAAACAGATCGAGCAGAAGAGGAGAGATTTCTTTCAGCCTGGTTGCATTTCAGAGCCACAGTTAGTCTCCAGAGTTGCAGGGTGAGAGCAGCAGAATCAGATTCCCAGGGAGGTGGAGCAGAAGAGTTGGGAAGAAGCTGTATAGTGATCTGTTACTACATCAGCAAAAAAAAGGGTTTGCCCTTTTCTCTCTGCCTTCATCCTTCAGGAGTACACTAGCTACTGCTGAGGGAGGAAAAGGCAACAGAGAAGAGAGATAAGAACCATCTGATTTACAGGATAAACGGCTCCTATGCCATACCTGGAGTGGTGTGGCAGCTTCTAAGGGTGGGGAGGCTTTCCCAAGCTGTGATGGCAGAGGGGAGACTGAAGACTGATAAAGATTATGGAAAGAATCATCAGTACCAAGAGCCTAAGAGAGAAGGAGTTTAAGCCTCTGTCTCTGATTTACTCTGAAGTGGTGTAGGAAAGCTTACCCATCGTCACTCTCCCCACACAATAGCAGAGGCATAACTTTTTAAAGTTTAACCAGTATTTCTCAAGGGACTGCAGAAGCTCCTGCTGCTCTTGGATGGTGTGTTGGTTCAGAAGAAGCTTAGTCTCTTTTCAGAGCCATAGGAGCTGTGTGGTCTTCTGCTGACTAGCCCTTTTTGGCTGTAGTAAGAAATGTTTAATGGGACAGGCCGAGCAGCTTGGCATGGGGAGGGACAATGCCTCTGGGCATTTGCCTTAGCCAAACATCCACTGTCTCTATTGACTCCAGAAGAAAGATGTGAAACAAGGTAGGGAAACCAAACTATAGTATTGCTGTAGCCTGAGAAGAGAAGTACTTCTGTTGAAATGAAACCAAAGTGATTTGTTGATGTGGCTGTACAAGCTGGGGAGGGAGCCCAGCCCTTCTTGACTTCCATATACATCATTCTCATCATGCATGTTCATTCCTACAAATAGTTAGGAAAATGCAGGTATCAAATTTGATGCTTTAAGATGTATCTATTTCTGTTTGTCCAATGTGAGACGTTTGTATTCAAACCTTAGTCCAGATGCAGGAACTCTGCTCAGTAGTTGGGGGAGAGTGTGCAGGGAGGATGCTGAAGAAAAATAAGTGCTTACTGGACACTGAAGTTGAATGTCAAGCTAATTGCTGGTAATTTTATTTTCAAATGATGTCTTTTTAATGACCTCAGTCCAGTAGATTTCTCTTTTTCCTTCTCTTTTTCTTCTTGTTACTTCATCTGTTCAAACCTGAAATGTGAAGTATGGTTATTAGGAAATCAGTATGGTCATTCCTTTGAATGGATGATGCTGCCAGAGTAGCTGCTTATAAACTATTTGTGTATTGCTTTGCCTGGAATTTGGACAAGCTAGCCACTGAAGCAGAAAAAGTACAGCCAGTGTTGTCAAATATTATTGGTGCAGTGTGCCTTTATATGTGCCTGGCTGAGCAGCATCAAATGGCATTTGACATGGTTCTTTCCCAAGGCCATAGTTTGCTGCATACAGCAGACTCAGTTAAATCCCTTTTCTCTTTTATATTTATATACAGGCATACATGCCTCACGTTTATAATCCAGCAGGGTGATTTGCATGAATTTGTAAAATATTCTTACACACACACTGCTTAACTTTTTCATTTCATATTAATAAGCCACTTTGAAAAAATCATGGCATCTTGCCCAAAATAGTATCTTTGAGTGGTATAAGTGCATCTTACTGTGGTATACAGCAGTCACAAATATATTTCCTGAAGTAGTAAAAAAGGGACTAAAATTAGTGATTTAGCAGCTGTTAAATTATACATGTAGGGTTTTTTTCTCAGTTGTTTCTTTCATTAAGACTTTCAGACCTGTATGTTTTTTTATGAAGCACTGAACTCTTTCTGTTAGCTGTATTTGTGAGGAAACATAAACAGCATTTGTTCTCTGTGCCCTCAATGCAGATAGAACTCCAGCTCCATTATGTAACTTGTTCTACACAAATCACGAGGAGATGCCACAGTGTATTTATGTATCATTATTTAAAAACAAGTTGATGCCTCAACAGCATTTTTTTAAAAAATGCTACTTTCCTTGTTAGGATTCTTCTGTTGAATATTCCTTTTGCAATTCATAAAAATAGCATTTCAGAGTTATTATAACTTTGATGCCCCAGATCTGCAAACCCAAAATTAAAGAGCTGCTTGCTTCTCATGTTTTACCTTTTGTACAAGTCTCCTTATATCAAAATAAATTATGTTAACAATAGAAGTTGACAATGAGAGCAGGTATCTGGTGTAAGTGTGAAGATTTCACCATGTGCTTCTATTTTGGTAGAATTTAGGCTAATCTAGACCAAAGTATAGTGGCATCTTTTCTGCATACTGTTGTTATTTTTCTGTTCACTTTGGGCTGAGTTGAAAAGCACCTGCCAATCCATATTGAAACCTTTGTGTTTCATTGATTGCTACCTGCAGGGACTAGCCCAGTAATGACTGTGTAACAACCTGAGGGTGAAAAGGAGCTCTCTGTCTACTCTTGGGTGGGATAACTCCCTATGGAGAAAGACAAAATGGTCAAAGCCTCACTGCCACTTTGCCCTGGACTTACCTTTTCAGTAAAACTTTGTTCACCATACCTCCTGCTTGCTGCTGGCAGCAAACACAGGAGGTCTTAGCCCTGGATTATGAAATTACAGTGATGTTAACTTGGTAAGAAAAATCTCCTCATTAACTTTTAACTCAGGTAATAGTCTAGCCTGGTTTGTTTTAATTCTTCCAAAATCATATTCCAAAGAAACACATATGGAATTAATTTTTTTACAAGCTAGAAATCAAGTTTAGTGAGGGCATCATGTCAGACTACTTAGGATTTATCATCTTGTCATCTATTAGCTCAACTGAATTACAAATTGGTAATCTCTAAGTGCACTATTAGTAGGTGTTGCCAATTTAATGATTTGTATTTTAAAGCAGTTTCAAGAACACCACTGCTACTTAATTTTCCTCCTAATTTAGGCAAAATAATTCATTGTTTCAGTATTCCTTTTCTTCCCTTGAAGAGTGAAAGAGGTCAAGGAAGGAGGAACAAGGGAAGAGGAGGAAAGAGGATATGGCAGAGGAACTATTAATCAACTGCTGTCAGATGCACAGAACAAACCAGCTGGATCAGAAGCAAGGGGAAAAACCTATAATCTTTTCCAGTTATTGCAATATTAGAACATTAATTCTAGAGTTAGTAAAAAATATTTCAGATATGAGAGTTAGTAAAAAATATTTCAGATATGAACTTAGTGTTCCCTAGAAAACATTCTATATCCTGGTGTCTATTGAAATAGAAATAATTATTCAGTAGTTTGATCTTAACTGTGGTTCAATATTGTTTAAAAGAAACACCTACAAACCATGCCACTGCTCAAGTTTTGTATACAGTTTGCCTTAAGAAGAGGCAGTGCATGATCCCTTCCAGAAGGTACCAGAATTTCTAGGCAATCTTTATGCTAAGGATGAATTGATTCAATTTTTGTTTTAACAGAACATCATTCTTCCTAAATACATCCTCTTAATGGAAGTTACTTTGTCTTTTCTAGGTGATACATGCTTTATTTTCATAATTCAACCTTTCTAACTTCTAAAATGGACTGATTAACATTGAATTCAAGCTTCAAAATTCTACTTCTTTTCTTTGGGCTTTGAAAATAGTAAACAAGTTTTCATTAGATGTACTTCATTACTGGTTATGTAATAGACTTTCTTTTCTTTTTAAACTAACATTATTTCCATTATTCCTATGAAACTGGATTTTCAAAAAAGAATGTTATTATTTTGTTTGTTTTAAATTTCTGTCCCTACTCCATTCCTGCCTGCTTGCCTTCAGGCCATCATGGCTGGGCTTCTACCAAAAGATTATTTCCTTCTCTTGGTTTTCTAATCACTTAAGGGTTAGATGTGCTTGCCAAGATGTTCAGAACATGTAGTGATTTGTATCTTCCTTCTGAGGGTTTAAAGGAGTGTGATTGTCAGAGCACACTGAACATTAGTTCTATGAAAAATAACTCTTTAACATGAACTAAATGGTACCAACAGTCATCAGTTGAGAAAGTTGTGGATCTAGCACATCTATTATCATCCAAGTGGAGAGCTGCAGCTTGTCAGTGGTGGCTTCTGCATGATTTTGTATTTCTGTTGAGTTTTTCTGTTCTTTTCTGAGCTAATATGCATTTTCCTAAGATAGAGATGATTTAAGAAAAACAAGACTTGTCGTGATTTGAAAATTGATGGCTTGCCACATGTGACTTGAGAGTATGTGAAGAGCACACCCAACAAGAGCTTCTGGAGAACGATTTTGAATTGGTCTACTATAATAGAGATTTTCTTGGTCCTTTTGAGCTTCCCTAATAAAACTGTGGAAATAACTACAAGAAGCACAAACCAGAAGCCACTTTATCTGTAAGTGCAGTGCTTAGTGGTGGTCTGCTTATGTTTAACACTTGTTTGATAATCAAGACGGCAATAAGATTAAATCAGGGTTAGTATTCAGTCCAGCTCAAAGCAGAGTCTTCAGCAAATTCCATTGATTTCAGGCTGTCAGATACAACCAGAGTATTGAAAATTGCTTGCTTTAGCAGTGTAAACATTTTGCCTTTCATGAAAACAGTTAATCCTAGATGACAGGTAATGGGGAAATGTTCTACTACTTCATTCAAATATTGCCTCCCATCCAAATCTTCAAATGTGCATTGAACTGAAAATTGAAAATACTTTTCCAAAAAACCCAACATCACTACTAATTGCTATTTTGAGAATTTTAAAAGGTATGGAGTTAATGACTTTATTCCTTCTATAGAAAAAAAAGCTTAAAGTATGTGATTTCCAGGTCTGGAAACTCCTTGTAAACTTGCACTTTTAAGCGCACAGAAGTGCACCACCCCACCATGCACTTTTGGGGGAAATAAAAATGCCATCTTTATTATAGTAAATAATGTCTTGTGTCTGAGCAGTAAGTTTGGAGTGACTTTTTTTTCCTAATTTAATTTCAGGCATTAAATTTTCTGTGATTCTAGATTACGTTTTATGAAATACCTTAGAGAAATACATCAGAAATGTAGATTTACATTAAAGAGGAATTAACTTTTATGATTAAGTTTTGGGTTTGTTTTAATAACTCAGACCAAACAAAATAGAATAAACTAATTATTCTTTTTATACCACCACTGAATTAATTTTAATATTTTTGAAATTGTGAAATGCTTGATTCTTCTCCATTGCATCTGAGTATTGCAAAGCTTTTCCATCTCTACATTGATCAACCAAGCTTAAACTTCCCTTTTATACACCGCTCCAAAATAAAGGGTAAAAACACAAGAATAGAACTGCCTGAAATACATTCATGGTAACTTTTAGTGTTCTCTGCTCTTGAAATAGGTATCTGAGTGTATGTATGGCTAGGCTTGGCGAACAAAGCTNATCTGAGTGTGGAACAGCTAATAAGGACATGCAGTTCCTTTACAAAGAAGCTAAAATACCTTGTTCAGGGCTGACTTAGGTGCTGGCCAGGCTACTGCATTTTCTGCAGTTGCATTTCTTCAGGGTCTATGAACATGGGCAGGTAGAGGACTTACAGGACTTTAGAAGCATTTCACATGTTCATTGGGACACCTTCATATTCTTCAAGATTTTTTGCCTCTAAAAAGGGTGTATCAATTAGTGTTAGAATTCTGAGTGTGCATCTATGTATTTTATAAATTGTATTAATATTTGTAAATCTTAAAAACAAAGAGGAAAATATCCCTGTAACTAAATAAGATTAGCTGGCTTATAAGACCTGTGAGAAGCTTATTGGTCAGCCATAACCGAGAAGTGCTCTAAGGCAAGTGATCTTCTTTCAAATAATTACATTTATTTCCTCTAGTGATTAGCAGATAATCCTGTCGCTCTTATTTTTGAGTTCCTAATCCTTTTCATGTGTTTTGGGATTGTGTTGGTGTCTGTAAGTACCAAGGAAATATCTTTGTGACAGGAAAGTGTTCTGGATTAAAGTAGATCCAGAATGTTATGTTGTGGATGGAAATCTGGTTCCTTACCTGTCTCATGCTGGACACTGCATACAGTAATGGGTGAAAAAGAGGAACCAGGATCAACAACAGTAAGACAAGTAAGAAGACAAAGGGTTAAAGGCAGTCAGACCTTGTACAGCTAATTCAGTTTGGTCTGGAAATCTTTTGTACTGTACCTCGTACTTCGTGTGTGAGGATTAGACTTACAAGTTTCTTGGGGAAAAAAATATGCAGCCTGAAGAGATATAGCCCCACAGAATATTGAAATTTGACTGTACGGACAGTAGGTGGATTTGTAAAGAGACTAAGAGCAAGTTGACTCAGAAAATCTTTTATCCATTAAGAATTTAAAAATATTTAAATCTTGAAACATACATAAACACTAAATTGCAGCATCTTATTCAAATCATTAATTTAGCAACTTTTCTTAGGTTAAGTCTGCTTTTGATGAACTGATTTAATATTTCAGTACATATATTTACTGCAGTAGTACTCAGGTGTCCCATTCAAATTTCAAATAAATATTTCATGCCATTTTGCAGACTTAAAAATGGAGTACTAATGGACTTTTCCATACATTTGTTATAGATACACTAGATACTAAATGAAAAAGGATTTGGGGGCTGTGTATTAAAGACTGAGAAACTCTTTAATTGAATTGAAATATATGAAACTGCTTTGATTTATATTGCTCAGGACAGGTGGCTTAGGTACTTTTATTTTCTGATATTGCATATCATGAAATATCACTTTAATTTTAGTATTTGCAAATAAAATTATGTTAATTTCAGTCCAAAACTTGGTCTGCACTGTGTATTTTCAGATTTCAAATGACTTTTGTTAAACCAAAAATCACAATTTTGAAGAGAACTGAGTTTATTGGAGCCTGGTAGAGCTCTGTCCTCTGTTCCTCATTATTCAAGGGCAGTCATTGGACCATTCATGAGTTTCTACTGTTAGATTTGAAAAAATACTAGGTATGGTGGAAAATGTACTTTCTAATAAGCTTATAATACTGTGTCAGTCTTCCTGTAACTGGTGTGGGGAGTGCTTTGTGCGTACCTTCTATGTGGCAAGATCTATGTGGAAAGCAGGATCTTTCTCTGCTGTCTGTCCTTGTGCTTTCCTTTTGGCGTGAGTTACAGATGAGTTGATGCTGAGCTCTCATTAAAAATGATACTCCTTTATTTACTTGGAACCCCCACTATAAAAAAGGTGGAAGGTAGTTTTTCAAGTTTGCACTTTGGGTGTGTTGATAACTAAATAACAGACCACCTGATGGGAGACTTTGATTGCCTGTGAAAGGCCAATCAGGGGTCACTGACAGATAAAACACTTATTACAGCAAAGTATTCCTGTTGTAGACATGGTCAAGTAATCACAAAGACACTCTGAGATGAAAACAGCTTCCATGCAGGGTACTATAGTTGTTAGCAGCTAGAAGGGACACAGCTTGAAGGGACATCAAGATAGTAGGGAGGGTTGATCTGCTTGAGGGTAGGGAGGCTCTGCAGAGGGACCTGGATAGGCCGAGTCGGTGGGCTGAGGCCAATGGGATGAGCTTCAACAAGGCCAAGTGCCAGGTCCCACACTTTGGTCACAATAACCCTATGCAATGTTATAGGCTCAGGGCAGAGTGGTTGGATTGCTGCCTGGCTGAGAAATGACCTGGGGGTGCTGGTTGAGAGTTAACTGAACATGAGCCAGCAGAGTGCCCAGGTGGCCGAGAACCTGTATCAGAAATAGTGTGACCGGTAGGACCGGAGAAGTGATCATCCTCCTGTACTCAGTTTTGGGCCCCTCAGTACATGAAGGACACAGAGGCCTTAGAGTGTGTCCAGAGAAGGGCAACGAGTATAGTGAGGGCTCTGGAGCACAAGTGTGCTGAGGAGCAGCTGAAGGAACTGGGGTTGGTTAGTCTGGAGAAGAAGACACTCAGGGGAGACCTTCTCGCTCTCTACAACTCCCTGAAAGGAGGTTGTAGTGAGATGGGGGTAGGTCTCTTCTACAGGGTTAACAGTGAGAGGACAAGAGGAAATGGCTTGAAGTTGCATCAGGGGAGGTTTAGATTGGATATAAGGAGGAATTTCTTTATTGAAAGGGTTGCTAGGTCTTGGAATAGGCTGCCAAGGGAGGTGATGGAGTCACCGTCCCTGGAAGTGTTTATTAAACATTTAGATGCTCTGCTTAGGGCCATGGTTTAGTGGCATGTTAGTGATAGGTATGGTTGGACTTGATGATCTTAAAAGGTCTTTTCCAACCTTAATGATTCTGTGATTCTGTGAATAGGCATGGAGAGTGCTTTTGCTGTGACTCATCTACCATTCTGACTCCACCTTCCTAAAAGGCTGAAGCTGAGTCTTCATCTTATTCCTGGCCTTATTCAGTTGAAGTCATGGCAAAAAATGTATTTGCCAAGAAGATAATGGTGATAATTGTAAGTACTTATCAGAAAAAGGAAGTAAACATCTGTCTTCATTGTAAGCAAAGCAGAAAGGTCATGGACAAAGTGAACATGGAAGGAAGTCACTGGTGGCAATTTTCTTCAGTTAAAGAGCAAGGTCACTTTTGAGAGGAGAACATTTCCATTTTGGATCTCCAGTCGAGGCCCCAAGTTGGAGGTCTGGCATTTCATACATTTATTACTCCAGGGTTGCAGGAATACATATGAATAGATAAGTTTTCTCCTGAGTGTAAAGCATTTCACTGTGATCTTTGTTCTTCACTGGAATTTACAGTAAAAGCTGACTTAGGGTTTATAGGATGATGTTGTGCTTTCTTTTCATTCTGAGCCTGTTGTAAAACTAGCAGAAATAGCTTTCAGCAGAAATTCAGTGATTGGGCAGAATTTTGCCTCTCTAATTCTTGATAAAGTTTGTTTACTATTGTGATAATAAACAAAGTACCCATAGATCAAGAGCCAACTTGTTAAAATACTAGATAAACATATAACAAAAAATGCAGTCCCTACCTGAAGGAATTTGATGCTGAAGTACACGTTAGAGACAAACACTGTATTTGTATTAAGTCTTGCAGGAGGGTGTAGGGGGACACTGAACTTGGATGCTTCCAGGTAGCACTGTGAAAGGGAGGATGACTTTGGTTCTCCCAAGTTGCTGCAACTCTTTGCAAAGTCATGAGCAGATAAAATAGACATCATAGGGATCAAGCTTAGCTTGCTGGTACTTTTGGCATCTGACATTACAGTACTAGTGTGGATTTGTAATGTCATGATCTAGACCCACACAAATAACATGTAACAGGATTTGATTCCTTTGTTGCCAGTCTGTCTTTAGGATCTTTTTTATTTTTTATTATTTTAGAACAAGTGAATAGACAATTAAGCATAGATAATCAACCAAAGCTTGCTTACAGTTTCTTCTAAAGGGCAGTTGCCATGTGTGAATCCACATGGCATACAGTTATGTGTGATTACTGAAATCTACCTTTTTGTATTAAAACAGAAGCAAGAAAGAGAACAAGAAAACCACAGGATGTTATTGCCTTTTAGCAATTCTTTGTTTGAAGTGTCCAATTGGACAATGGAAAATTGGCCATTTTTGCAGATTATGGTAGCCTGAAGGTGAAGGTGTGAGGTGGAATGTCTTAGACTTTGTCACTATTCCAATGCCTGTTTCTTAGTCAGTATGGAGAGCAAGTGGAAAATGTGTATTCTTTGAATTCTCATCAAAGGTTGTTGGTAGTAGCTAACTATTTTTGAGTGTATTGGCACTATACAGTACATACCATTAGAATGAGAGAGGAATAGTATGCCTATGGAGTGAATTACAAAAACTTCTTTACAGGTTGTTTTTCTCTGGCTTTTATGTTAGTTTCAGAACTATTTGCACAATGTGGTTTTGTCTGCCTGGATTAATAAAAATTAAGATATAATCATTAACTTTTAATTACTTGTGTAGTAGAAGTAAAATCAGGTTTATTCAGAGAAAAAAATTAAAAGAAGCATATAAAGATGGGAACTAGAGGTAGGAAAGAAGTAAATGGGGAGACAATTTAGACAAGAAGAAAGATATCTATTGTGAAAAGTGGTGTTTCATGTTTAGGTCAGTCTATTTTAACCTAAGCCTTGTGTAAAAATTCAACCAGCCTTCACCCATTGTAAAAATTTTGAAGTTGACTGTTCTGAGCTAAAGAAACATTTTCTTTACATGAATAGAAAAACATTTGTGAAAATCATTATATAGACATTTAGAATAACACTGTCCTTTGTTCCAATTCTGTTGTGTAATGTAGTACTTAACAACCTCACTTGATGACAACTAAATTATCTGCAGAACAATATCACTATAAAAACAGTATTAATACAAGCTTCAGCAGATTGCCATAGCAATATACTTCATCTTTGCTCTTTAGGTTCAGCTCTTGATGGGAAAATAAGTCAGTTCTTGTTCTCTGCTATCTATTAGCAGGTATGTCAATCAAGCAGGTGATGAACATGCACCCATTAGGGCTTATATTTAAGATCATCAAATTCATTTCATGTAGGCTTCTAAGCAGATGGTTTCTCTTGGTCCCCAGAGACATTATCTGGATTTGAACAACTGATACGAGTGTGAAAGAATCTGTTTATATTCACCAATCTCCTCAGTCAAGCTTCCATCTATTAAAATTTTAAAGGCATAGTGTTTGTTCTGTATGAACAAAGCATATGAAAAATCACTGTACTAAGTTAATAAGTAATTAGTGGAATTTTCTTCAATTAAAACTGAACACACAAGCCTGCAGCTTTGCATATTGAGTACATTCTTTAAACCAAAGAAGACACCAGTGTAACTTGAGATAGAGCTGTGATATGAAATTTTCCAGCATATATTAGTCTGATAAATTTTGAAGGTGATTTGCTTTTTGTTCCCTTTTTTTTTTCCTGATGATTCTTTTTAAGCTTTTCTAGGTTGTATTTTCCACTGGATTTTATTAAGTATCTAAACGATTTAGCAAATAAGGAAATAGCATTCCACTCAGAATAGAAATATACTGTCTATATTATTTCAAGTAACGTAAATAAAATATCAAAGCAATCTCATGGATTTTGCTGTGAAAGAGAAACCTCTTCTTTAGATTATGACTACTCCTACCACCCAGTGACAGATGTATGTTCCACATTGTGGTCTCCATTTTTGTTTCCTGATTTTATTTTATCTTTTGCCTGTCTCTCCACAAGCAGTACAATACTTTTGAATCTGATTACTACTGTTTGATTCACTGTGCCTCTTAAAAGCCATAGTCAGGATCAACATGTATATTCTGTCTATGTCACTAGATGCAGTGTAATATAAAGACACCAGAGCTAGATTTAAATGAGTTTTTTTGGGTACCTGGAGCAGTCGATCAGGGAAAGCATAGGCCTCAATCTGTTATTGTTTATTCCCAATAGCTTGATATGAACATCTATCAACACAAGACAATTCCTGTGAGACAACCTTGTGGTTTACTGTTATTTGCATTACACATACATGAATGCAGAAGCTGTATATGCTACATGTATTTATTTCATTGTACATTTATTGTAATATGATACAGCACCTTGACTATTTATGTAAGATTTATTCTATCTAAGGATCAGCCCTGAATATCACAACTTCTCAAGCATTCAAAGTAGCAGAGACTACTGTTAGTGCTGTTCTAATGGAAATTGAATCTTCTGGTGGAAAGTAGTTACTAATGACCACAAAATCATTATGAAACTTGCAACTGTGGGCAAGAGAAATTCAGTTAAAATGCATACTCCTATCATTAACACTTGTTTATGCAGCCCTTCTAAGTGTTGATACTATTTCGAAGTCAGAATGGTCAATGTGGGTGTGCAAATAAGAGATCAATACATGACTGTATTCAGATTTAAATCTGCACAGTGTTCTAGGTTGATTCTGGCAAAGATGAGATGTCTCTGTTCATAGGCTAATGTTTGGGAAGCTCACACAAAAAAGCACTTGCATGAATAGCAAGTTATAATTTTAGAATTAAATTTACATGGGATTTTGTTTATTTCTCCACTGAAATATATGTTTTGGTGTTTAAAAAAGTTTCCTCTGTGTCTAGAACTTGGGGATTTTTTTACTCTCACTAAATGAGATTTAAATACTAAAAAATACTCAACCCATTTTTGCAATTAGGACTTAACACAGGAGAGCAAGATAAAAGTGGTTCTCAATGGCAGGGAAATGAAGAGGATATTATTTCTTGCCAAATGCAGAGGAAATTAAAATAGTGATTATTTGCAGAAACCAAGCATCTATGGTTTGTTATAAACCTCACAGTATTTGGGGTGAGAATGTTCTTAAAGCCTCATGCTCTGGAATTATATTGTTTACTTAGAAACCACTTCTCTAAGGTAGCTTCTAGATACACAGCAGTAACAGTACAGGGTATTTTTTCTTTTCTTTGTGAGTATTCAGCATTCGCAGAGAGCAAGCAGCTGTGTGGTGCTTAGTTGCCAGCTGGGGTTAAAACACAACAAGGTTTCAGTAGAAATCATAGAATCACAGCATGGTTTGGGTTGAAAGGGACCTCTGGAGCTCATCTAGTCCAACCCCCCTGCACTGGGCAGGGACATCCCCAACTAGAGCAGCTTGCCCAGAGCCCTGGCAAGCCTCACCTGCAATGCCTCCAGGGATGGCAACTCAACAACCTCTCTGGGCAACCTGGGCCAGTGTTCCACCACCCTCGTGGGGAGGAACTTCTTCCTAATGTCCAGTCTAAATCTGCTCTTCTCCAATTTAAAACCATTGCCCCATGTCCTTTCACTGCAGGCCTTTGCAAACAGGCCCTCTGCAGCCTTCTTGGAAGTTCCCTTTAGGTACTGGAAGGTCACTAGTAGGTTCCCCCCGAAGTCTTCTCTTCTCCAANAACAGTCACAGGAGTACACTCAACTTGTTAAAGCATATCCTCAGAAAGAGTTTTCTGCTGTGTGTTGTGTATTTGAATAGTTAAGCAGGCTACTCAAGGTAGACATGACCACAGTGTATATTCATGCTGGTGGTGCTTCTTGCTGTGGAAGAGCAATCTGATACAATACTTTTATCGTAGTCAGTAAGTTATTTACTGCTTGTGGGGGTTGAATCTATGCTACTGTCTGCTAATAGGATGTGAAGCTATCAGTAGGAAGCTTTTCCACACTACATTCCTACAAGCCATGGTGGGCTGATCATACTTCACCTTTTTTTCAGCTATGAGGGATCTCTTTCATTTACTTGTTACAGACTATAAACTTTTTTCTTACATAGAGTCCCAATTTCTGACCAGAAATGAAGTTTTTATTTAAAATCCTTAAACGGAGTCATAGTGATCATTCTCTTTTTACTGTTCCTTTTTTACTTTGGTAAGAAAATGAAAACTTAAAGCAATCAGCAGTCTTAAAAATGTTTGAGCCTATCATTGCTCTGGGGCCCTCAGTGTAAGATGTGGACCTACTTGAGCTGGTCCAGAGAAGAGTTACAAAAGTGATCAGGGGACTCGAGCACCTCCCCTATGAGCACAGGCTGAGACAATTGGGGTTCTTCAGCCAGAAGAAGTGAAGACTCTGAGGGACCTTATAGGGGCCTTCCATTACTTAAAGGGAGCTTACAGGAAAGATGGGGAGGGACTCTTTATCAAGGAGTGTAGTGGTAGGATGAGGGTTTCAAATTGAAAAAAGGCTAAGTTTAGAATAGATAGTAGGAAGAAATTCTTTACAGTGAGAGTGGTGAGACACAGGACAGGTTGCCCACAGAAGCTGTGAATGTCCTGTTCCTGGAAGTGTTCAAAACCAGGTTGGATGAGGCCTTGAGCAACCTGGTCTAGTGGAAGGTGTCCCTGCCCAAGACAGGAGGGTTGGAACTAGATGATCTTTAAGGTGCCTTCTAACCCAAACCATTCTATGATTGTTCAGTTTGAGTGGAAAACAGGGGTTTACTCCACTGTAGAACTCACAGCCGCTACAGAAGCAACATGCTAGCACTTCATGAGGGTTTACAGTTGTGGACTTAAAGGCAGACATTTTTCAGTACATGGGATACATACCTGACCTAGTCACCTATAGTTTCTTTCATTGTCAGTGGAGAAAACTAGGTATTTCAGCGGCCAGTGGCACTCCTGCTTTTGTTATCTACTTTTAAGAAGATAAAACTATGTCCTAGAACTCAGTGGGTTGCTTCAATCTATTGACTGTAAAGATCCCCTCAGATGATGAGGTCAGAGGAAAATGCCTGTATTGTTGACATCTGTGGGGAAGATAGGGACTTACAGATTGAATTATTCACCCTGTCTTAGACGTATTCCTTACTTACAATGAGACAAATTGCACTCTAGGCACTATTAAATACAGTTATTAGGCTTCTGTTGGACACAGTGATTTCTAGTTGGGCATCTAATAAGAAAGATGAAATATTGAGTGTTCTATTTTATACTTAAATCCTTTTGACTTCTTTTCTTGTCTTTTCTTCTCTTCATCAAAATAAGAAAAAGTTCTTTTCTCTCATTCCAAACCATAAAGCATTGATTCTCTTTACTCACCCCCAGAAAACAGGTTTCTTATGGTGAGCACCTGCTTGCTTTCCTCCACATTGGGCTCTATCTTTCTCCTTTTTCTTTTTCCTTTCCCAGAAGGGTTTACAATGTAAGGACTTTGTGCCACAGATGTTCAACTGTTATTTTCACTATGCCAGGCAAAGTAACTTTGACCTCATAGGGTAGATCCAGCTGTCCAATTTTTGCTGTGAGTTATCCTAAGGTTCACATTAGTGAGACACAATTTTTATCTCAGGATGGAAAGAAGCAGGAGCTGCTGTCTCCTTAGTGAACTGAGAAGGTAAATGATGTCATGCTAAGGTGCTAATGCCTTTTGAGTGTCAGTCTAGCTTGTATCACTCTTTAAGAGTGGTAAATGAAAGAATATGTTGCTGCCTCTTGAGTACTACAAGTAACTGAGCTCACCTCCAAACTGAATGTTACTGGTGATCTTTGGTTTAAATATCTCCATGTTAAGCACACTTGATAGTTCAAGATGATATGAGAAGCAGGTACTGCTGCTGTCAATAATTGTGTGGTACTGACAATTGTAGTTGAGGATGTCTTTAAGCTATCTATCTTCTTAAATGCATTCTGTTTGGTAATCTGGTTCATTCCTATAAAAGACATGAACTAGACTTGAGAGTATTTCCATTGATGAGTTTTTCAGGCTGTACAGAATAGCTATTAAAATGAAAAAACTGTGACTTACTGAGGTTAAATTAGGTTTTTTACTACTCACAACTGAACTCATGGTAGCTGGAGTGAGTTTCTAAAGCAGATGAAAAAAAAACAGCATATAGCACATAGCAATTATTCATTGTTATTACAGGTGATGTATCTAAACTGGCAGTATCCAGCCATAGGAAAGGCATATAAATTAGACCAAAAGAATTTCTTTAGACTTTTTCAAAAGCCTCAACAGAAGTAAGAAAAGGAATGAACTTCAGTGGGATGTGTGAATGAACATCTTCATCATCCTTACCTGGCTGTCTTTCAATGCCAAAAGGAAAGAAAAGGTACTGGAGAGAAAAGTAGTTTGGGACCTTTGTTCTGCACTAAATCAAAAAACAAATATGACATTCAAGGAAAACCTGTACAAACTTGCCTTAGTTCCTAATATTGTGTGCATATTACAGTCATTTTTCATTTTGAAAAGAATTGAGATTACTAATGACCAATTCATAGAAAACATTTTTCATAGTTGGCTGGATCTTTCTGTTCCAGGTGTATTACTAAGAAACTGTGAATTTCCTGCCACCTCAGTAATATTAGATCAGAAGTAAAGTTAGGTGCAAGAACTACTACTTTCTGCTGTTGCAAGATAGACTCATTTGGCACCTTTTGGAATAGTGGTTGACCATCATAGTAGAGGACTACTAGTAAAACTGGCCAATGACCAATATAGGGACTGTCAGTGATGTTTCACTCATTTCTTAAGCTACCTAACTGTAACTGAAATGATGCTTCTGTGGCACAAGCACTTCTATAATACTTGATACAAATGTGTAATTAGAGCAAATAGAATTGTACAAACTAGATATTTTTTTTTTGTAAAGTAAATGAAGAAAAGTGTTTTTTCTCACCATGTTGTTAACTTGTATTAGGGCAGGCACTTGATCTTCATTTACTGAACTGGTACACTTGCTACGTTTTCAGAGACTCTTCTGTCCTCGTTTCCTTTTTTTTCTGTCCTGCAAGAGGTTATTAAAGAGTCTATCAAGTTATAGTTTTTTACCAGAGCATATTCTTAGTATATGTGGAGGCAATCTCCCTAACCTCACTGGTTAGCCCACTGCTAGTTTACGAAAAGATTTTATTTTTCAGTATATCAGACCTAGAAAAGGAAGAAATTTTGTCCAAGAAAGTAGGAAAGTGTGTCCATTGCAAGCTTGAAACTGGAAATTGTTTATCACAGGCTTGAAGCCATTTACTTCATTTCCTCAGTATTGTACTTTCCCCCTTCTCTCAAATGCCAGTACTTCTCCAAATGAAATGGGAAATATCTTTGTTTGGTTACTGCCATGGTAGTGCTTGAAAATGATAGTATTTGGATTGTAACTACTCATGATAAAGTAGTGGAGTGAGAAATATGAGACCTTGCCTCACCACCCCTCCACACACAGTTCTGAAGGAGCTTGTCCGGGGATACCCAGCCTGTAGGAGATGCTGGGGGTGGAGCATTGGGAGTCAAGTGAGGGATGTATTTATTGCACACAGAGTCCTACTGTCTTTGCCAGAAAGATGGAAAGTTGAGAAGGTGGATGAAATGGTTCAAATGTGGGTCTGTTGCCACTTCACAGCATAATTGTGGTGGAAGAGGTCTCAGCAATTAACCTTAGTGGGAGAATTCCAATCTGTCAGTCAGTTTTTAGCTTATTTATATCTCAGGTACTCAGAAGATAGTATAGCAACAAAGAAGAATTAGTCAAAGTTTCTGTGAAACTCTGCAGCTTGAAATCAACATGGTAGTTATGATCATGTTCTGGCTTTTTCTATTAATACAACTTCTTTAGAAAATCAATCACAGAATCCTAGCCTGGTTAGGGTTGGAAGGGACTTCTGGAGGTCATCTAGTCCAACCCCCCTGCAGTGGGCAGGGACATCCCCAACTAGAGCAGCTTGCCCAGAGCCCTGGCAAGCCTAACCTCACAATCCATCTATTGGTGCAATTCCATAGTTGTAACAGCAAATAATAGTCCTCATGTTCTCATCTGCTGTTTCATCAACACAAATCTAAAACAGCCTGATAAAATTAAATATTACACTGTTAAGAGACTAGTGCTTCCAAAGAAGAATGGAATAAAAAAACTGCCAGTAGCTTCAGTTTTGCTGAAGTGAAGAACTTTTAAACTTGCACTGAAATCCATTTTAAGCAGCTTTTTTCCCTGCCAAGTGCTTGCAGCATAGTGGCAGGATTGGCTGTTGATCTACAAAATATTTTTACCCAGTGTATTTTAAAATAGAACCATAATTCTTTTCATATTGAGTGGCACAAAAGCAATATTACTTGATGTAAGCAATTAAATGTAATTGCAAAGGCTTGAAAGCTAAATGCTTCACATGTTTTCATGGTTTAACCCCAGCCAGCAGCTAAGCACCATGCAGCCACTCACTCGCTTCTCCCGACCCCCTGGGGTGGGGAGGAGAGTCGAGAACAAGTAAGACTCGTGGGCTGAGATAACAACAGTTTAATGATTGAAATAAAGTAATAATAATGATTGTCATAGTAATAATTGTAATGAAAAGGACGAATCCAAAAGGAGAGTTAAATAAAGCCCAACAAAAGGCAGGTGATGCACAGTGCAATTGCTCACCGATGCTCAGCCAGTCCCCAAGCAGTGATCCCCTCTCCTGGCCAACTGTCCCCAGTTTGCATACTGGGCATGATATCATATGTTATGGAAGATTCCTTTGGTCACTTTTGGTCAAGTGTCCTGGTTGTGTTCTCTCCCAACTTCTTGTGTCCCTCTTGCTTGCAGATCATGAGAAAATCCTAGACTTAGTATAAGCAGTACCTAGCAACAACTAAAACATCATTGTGTTGTCAACATTATTCTCATCCTAAATCCAAAAGACAACACTGTACCAGCTACTAGAAAGAAAATTCCATGTGTCCCAGCCAAAACCATGGCACATGTAAAGGCCAAATTCTAAAGGTTTTTCTTCACTTTCCTTAGACAAAATTCCTAGTTGTTTCACTGCAGCTTTCACTTTGCACTTCCTGATTTAAAGCACACACAGGACCAGATTAGTAAAACAGGGAATTGTGCTTTCTCTGCCAAACCTGCATCTTTCATTGCATGTATTTATCAATGCCCCAGATAGGTTTTGTTTGTCAAAGAACCAAGTGTGAGCATACAGTGTTGTTGTGTGGTTCTGTATTTTGTATTCTCAATTTACCTTGCCTGGATCCAGTGTCAGCTCACCTCAAAAATTCTCACTCAATAGGATTAAGTCCTTTTATAAGCAGTATTAGTTACTGACTTGTATGTCTGATAGATGTAAAACTTCTTCTCGTAACAATGAGAATCATTGCCCACGGGAAAGTGTGGGGAGTGATACCCATGTTCCTAGAATCCTTGGATGGGTAGGATGAGCTCATTAGCCTTCTGGCAGTCATCCTAGGAGAAGGACAACTCTGATTCCAAACCCGGGCAGATGGAGCTCGTTTAGCCCTGGAAGGCCTTCCAGCTAAGAGCTNAGAATGTTCTATCTATTCTCTAACAGCATCACTTTCTAGAACATCTATGCATCTTTGGAAAGCTTTTGCAACATATTTTCAGCCATTTTGTTTCCATAGGTTACCTTCAGGTGCACCTCCCCACACTTGTGGAGCTCACTGGCAACAGGATGTGGATGGGATCAGATAACAGTGCTGGCTTGACATGTTTTAATATAGGAAGTGTGAAGGTGAAAGCCACAGTCAGTAGTGCCAGTCAAATGGATTAATACTGTTGCTGAAACTGGAAAAAATTACTAGGGCAGGGTAAATGGATCATTTGCAGCATTTTTATTATTTTTTAATCATAGCACTCTATCATCTTAATTGTAATGGTCTGAAAACTAAGGACTGGGATTCATTTTGTCCAGTTGCAGATACCTATAAGTGGGTGTGTAAGTTTACAGTACAGACCTCAGCTTGTTTTACAGCTGGTGAAAGGGCAATTAATCTTACTTTATTCCATCCTCTGTTATCTTCTAAGGAAGCTGTTTCTTGCCATTGACTGTGAAGGAACATGTATGTATATGTATGTATGGCTAGGCTTCGCGAACGAAGCTCCAGGGAGGGCTCCATCCATGCTCCTCCTCAGCGCCTTTTCCAAGCACGCTGATAAAAAGAGGATAGCAGATAGCACCCTCGAGCCTGCACTAGGGATGTTTTTTAGGTGAGACACAGCATGCACAGAGCTGGACCCACCCTTCAGTCCTAAGGTTCATCTGCCAGGGCCTAGCAAGCTTGGACGCTGGCAGCGAGGTCCTTAGGATGTGAAGGAACATAGTGTCAGTTAAATTAGGGCAGATGAACTTGCCATGCAGCTTGCTGTGCCCACCTCCTAGAAATACAAATCATAGCTGAAACTCAAAATACTTAAGGGAAACACATTATTATTTCATAGAATTGGAAACAGTAAATGTTTTGGGGGAGTTGTATGTTCATTGGTAGTGAATCAAAACTTTAGGTTAATATTGATAGTTAAAGGTTTTCTTTTTTCTGATTATCTGGTTTTTCCCCAATAAACCATGTATAGTTTCTGTATCAAGTGGAAGGGAAGATATGCTCCTTTCCTTTGGCTAAGCAGATGATTCAGTGAATGGGTCAGACATGCTTTTGCCCCATGAATGTATGGCATTCTGAAAAAGATACATATCTGAGAAGTGTAACATGATTTTGCTTGATGCTGACGTGTGATGCTGACATATGATGCCCTCACCTAGTGTAAACATTAACTACTTTCAGTGCCAAACCAACTGGAAGTGGTCTTATTGAAGAAAATAAGTCTTAGAAGTAAAAATCCTTAAAAATTTGATCAGGTGTTTAGTAAAGTTTAATATTTAGAACACAAAGATCAGTTTCCTAAAAACGAGTGCCCAATAATTTCTAACCTTATTTAATAGGTTTTTTTAGTGGAAATTTCAAATGATGACAAATAAAATTACCTTTAAAAACTTGATTATACAGATTACGTTATCAACAAGAAGTCTGCCTTCCTGGTATGTGCAACATGACCTTAGTCTTATTTTTCAGGAAAAGTGATTGTATTGGTTGCTGCAAAGCTGTGAGCCTGAGGAGGTGGCTTGATATTTTTATTAGACAGCATAATTAGAGAAAAAACCTTCTACAATCTCACAGATCTTAAATTAACCTTCCAAAGTGTTCTGTGGGCAGTCAGGATTCACAAATCATTTGTTTTTTCAACCATTTCTTCTTCGTGGAATTTTGATAAGGGAAGTTCATTAAATAATAACAATAAAAAACCCTATTAGGATTTGTGTGTGATGTATGATAGTAGGACTAAAGACAAAGCTAATGTTGCTAGCACTCTATTAAATCAATCATAGTTATGATACTTTTCTCATGCCTTCTCAGAATCATTTTACAGTCTCTTTAATTTCACTTGCTCTTCTTCCTTTGTTTTGTTATCACTGGACATTTTTCTCCTGCCCCTTTTCTGCCTTCTCATTTCAATTTCCTAAACAGATTATGAATCCAGCTACAATCAAGGTGAACTTTTGAACTTAATGTTTTTCAGCTGATTAATAAATGAGCATAATGGGGGATCTCATTTTTAACAATGATTTCATGAGTAATTGAATAGCATCTTCCAGCTGGAGATCCCTAAGTGCTTTTTAAAATGAGGCAGTATCATTATTGTTCCACAAATAACAGAAAAAATGGAACAGATAAATTTAGACATGCTTTTAAAAAATACTCACCTTTGAAGTAGGGTTCTGAGCCCTTCAGGCACTCAGATTCTAGGTCGAGCTTTACCAAGGTAACTACCTGGAAGCTCCCCCTGAACCTACTGAAAGCTGTGGGGAAACTCAGTATGGCTAAAAAAAAATCAGGAAAAAGGGATGAAAAAGAACAATTGCACATTTGTGGAATGAACAAGTGAGCTCAAGATGCAGGAAGTTTTCATCTTGCTGATATATACATTTGTCTTACCAGGTAACTTTTTTGTGGTACTATTATCCTCAGATGCTTAACTATAATATTAGAATGCTATTTCAGAGGCTTATCTTTGAAGGTCTTCACCAAACTGGTTTATCTCATGTCCCAAAGACAAAGCATTTTGTAGAGTTTGATGGGAGAAAGAAAGGATATGGCTTATAACTCCATAGACAATTAAGAGGAAAGAGAGCTGGGAAGCTAGATAATGCTGTTATCTGTATTGGAGCTGTGATGAAGCAATGGATTTGGGGTCCTTGTAAAAACTGGAGGCTATGTCTGTACCCATTCATTTCACCTTCTGTTGGGATCATTCAGAGACTGTGGGCCTGGAACAGAGACAATTTTGTTATTATTTTGATTTGTGTTGCCACATAAAGCACAGTGCCAAGTATTTACAGCAACAATAGCAATGTCTCTCACTTTATGTTTAGAGCACTCAGCCAGTTGCAATGCACCAGTTCCTATAAATCTACCATTTATCACTTTGTAACTTAAAATATACATTTATGTTCTTCCCAGGGTAGATATGTGACTATAAAGAACTGGCACATGCACAGCCAAAACCTTTCTAGAAAGGTTTGTCTTTTCTGTGTGAGAGGAAATTTTATAGTAATGGACAAAGTAGACTATTTTTGTGTGAAAAATTATTTAAATACTTTTGATTGTTAAAGAACTCTTTGCACTTGAGAGAGAGAATTTACAAAGATAGTGGACAAGCTAAATTATCCACTAATAAAATCTTCTCTTTGTGTATAATTTCTATTATTGTTTTACATGTTTATTCATCATTTTTAGATGGCTTCTCCAACGTGAAAACCCTTTTATTAAGTATTGTTGCTTCCCTTATCTTTAGCTAGTATCTAACAGCAAGCAATTGCTTTTACTTCCAGATCATGAGAGGAAACAATACCCATTTTTAAGCAGTATGTGGCTTTGAAGGTATTAATGATAAGTGAATACTTTATAAATCACAAGCTGCTAACAGGGAGTGTGACCTATGTTCAACCCTCTGTCTTGAGTCTGTCACAAAAAGGACTGTCTTCATAAAGGGTACTACTGCACATACTATTATTTGTAAATACATCACCATTTGCATGTTGTGCCTTCAGATTCATCACAACATTTCCTGTGGACTTCAGCAGGATCAATATTCCTCAAATAATATGTTTGGTATAAAGAATATACATATATTTCTTCTCTGTGGCATGTACAGCAAAATTTAAGAAATAGATTTGATTTTCCCCACCCGTATGTTGTCCTCCTTTGCTTACTGTGCTTACTGTTTTATTTTTATGTGCTTATTTAAATTTCCAATACCTGGCAATGAAACCTAGCTCAGACACTACAAAGGATATGTTTTAAGATTTAATCTCGTTGTCGNTTAATGCTCCCTCTGCTGTGGGCACAGTTATGGCACCAGGGGCCACAGGAGAACACAAGGGATTTTCAGACTGTGCCTGAGATTTAATCTACATATAGAAATAATCCTATCAAAGAGTCAAGTGTGACTTGAAAATATAAAACTTGCTAGTCTTATTCAGAATAAACACTAATTTCACCTGATTAAAAAACAGAGTCAGTGTGTATGTTGAATATTGGTGAATTTCTTGTTGCATGATCAAGTCTCAGAGTAACCTAAAAGAAATTGGGGTAATTATTCAGAGAAACTAGATCTATAAGTAATGATAAAACCTTTTTGGTTTTGTTAGTCAAAACTAGAAGTAGTAGAAAATAAAAACATACTTTTAATTTTTCTGGACAATATGAAAGAGCACTTTCAATCTCAATAAATATGTATTTCAATCTCAGTATATTGCCATACTCCCTGTGGCCCACCTCTCCCCTTGGGTTGTTTTTTACTGCAGACTCACCCATTCTCTGAATACATTCCTGTGGATACATTAGCTAAATGCCTTTTCAATTCACTAATTCAAGTGTAAATATTCACATCAAAGTATTTGGTTTTAAGAAAATGTGATGAAGCATAACTTCAAAGTTTAAAAGCTTTCATTTAAAAAAGAACTGATTTGGGTTTTGTTAGTTGTTTCCTTCAAATAATACATTGGAAAATAATGAAAGGGCATAATTTTCTTAAAGATTTCATAAGACACAGTTTACTTTTATAAATTCCTGGTTTTTCCTATGCAAAAAAAAAAAAAAGTTTTGAATATTATAATCCAAATCAGTAATATAATTTTAAATCTAACTAAAATATAGAAGTAGCAAGCTGTCACCTTTTTCAGGGTTTATCTGCTGGTAGTGCTACTTCTGAAATGTTTTCCATATAATATACTTAGTCCATATAAACCAGCCTCCTCTGTGTCCTGGTTTGGTTTCAACTGCTGCTAGCTGTGACAGCTTCTGGGAGTGTTTGTGAACACCTTGCTGTAGAACATCCCTTCAAAGGAACTATCTATCACTCAAAGCCAAGTTCATTCAGATACACCCAGAAAAAGGCATTTACTGATGTGTCTGTCTCATCACTCACAACTGACCCTCACATTGTGAGATTAAAAAGTTAGGAGTTTAAAGCTCAAAAATAATGCATCATCAGATGAATAGACTGGGAACTTGAATAGTTCTCTAAATCTTTGTATTCTTATTGTTCCTGGTTATTACATTTGCAAGTTCACTGTTGTCAGTAGACTGTTACTGAGTAATTACTGAGAGGACCAAATTTAAAGGTGGGCAATATCATGTCTCAATATTAGTAGGATTGCAAGTTGTAAAGAAATGGTTTTTTCAAGCAGTTGAATTTTTTTTATGTTAAAATGCAGTGGCATCATGCAAAAGGTTACAAATAATCACAGAATCACCAAGGCTGGAAAAGACCCCCAGGATCATCAAGTCCAGCCTATGACCCAATACACCCAACATCTAAACCAAATGTCAGTGAATATGACTGAAGTTATTTGTACAATCTGCATGTGCTCTGTGTTTGATTTCCAGGGAATACTGGGGTAGGGTGCTTGACACTATCTGTAGCAGAATAGTGCTCTATTCTTAAAAATGTAACTTTACACTTGCATGCACGAGTCTAGTTCTGCAGCCTAGAAGAGGAATCCCTGCTACTGACACTTCCAGTGAAAACTGAGGGCTTTCAGGATCTGTTAGAAATATTTTTGAACATAATTTTTATACCATTTTTAATAAATTCTTCACCATTTGTATAAGAGAACTTAAATACGTGCTTGACAAAGTTGCCATTCTTGTGGCATATCCTGGACCTGCTTTTAGTCCAAAGGTCTGCCTGTAAAACATCCCTAAACACTTGTGAATGTCACCAGTTCCATACAAAGGTACTTATTTCCATGCTACTGAGTCTCTGTTGTAAAAGCTTTACCCTGACTGTTTGTGCCATTTGAATTTACAGATAGGAAAGACATACAAAAAATGTTCCTTTTTAACACATTCTCTCCAACTGTGTATTAACAGGAGTTTCTTGAATTTTCAAGTGCGTTCTATGCCTCTGGAACCTCTTTACTTACTACTTCTCAATGCTAAAGGTCCAGCATGAAATATTATTTTGAACTGCTTTTCTATTATTTACTGCTATTCTGCTAGGTAGAATCTCAAAGTATTCACTCTTTTTGCTTGTGTACATAATTATGGAGGAGTTTAGCTCCTGGGGAAGAAGAATGTAGTATTTGGCAAATGTAAAGAATGTGTATAGAGTTGCCTGGACTTCAGAGTTCTTGAGGCAAAGCTGGATACTGATTTTTGTCATTATGAGTCTTCTCATTAAAATCTTTTTTCTCCCTTAACCCTATCTGTAATTATGGCTTTCTGTGACTTCCCTCACCACTTGTATTTCATCATATGCACATACATGTTTAGAGTTTACTGACTTTAATCTACTTCCTTCCCATTTCTGAAGGATCTTAATCAATAATACTCTGCCAACTTTGTACAGCTGATGGCTCTGATTGAATGAATATAGAATTTGTGGCAGGCAAATAGGAGCTAAAGCCAAGAATGCTAATAAATACTTCTTTATGTTGGAATAAGCAGTTTGCTACACTCATACTGTATTGTGATGATGAAATTCTTTCTGCTCCAGCAGTCACTAAGGCTACTAATGTTGGAACTCTTCAGTCGGTAGCTTTTATCAAAATATCTTTAAAGGTTTGGCTGAAGAACTCTCTGGATTTTTAATATCCATTTTCATTGTAGCTTGGAGCACTGGGGATATTCCAGAAGCCTGTGAGAGTTAAGGGCATGGTAACATTGATTATTTATTTTTTTTAAATGGGTGAGATAACCTAGGTCATTGTAAGCCTGTCAGTCTAACATCAGTCTCAGGCAAAATAATGGAAATGAAGATGTAGGAATAGAATACTAAAGGACTGGATTCCTCTGGGGCAAACAATATGTCTTATAAGCACAACTGCTCATAAGAAAGGCAGCTCAAGGTACAGAAAGGAGGATGCTACCCAGTAAAAGCATTTAGGTGCCATTAGTAAGAGTAATAATAATAAATAGAGCTTGAGTTTTTCATCCAGAACAGTAGCCAACAGACCTAATGCAATCACTGAATGTAAAAGCAGGGCAATATAGAATAAAACTAAGGACTCTCTCTTCTGCTTTGTGCAGCTAGGGAATACACATCTAATCCTATTTCCCACTATTCAGCAAGGATGTTGGAAACCTGAAGAAGGATTGAAGAGCTGCAAGACTTGTTAGAAAATATTCTATGCAGTGGTTTTATCTTGAGCAGGTTTTTCAATTCACTTAAAGTCATTAAGGGAAGACCTAATCATAGACTTTAACTGTATACATGGAGAACAGAAAACTGAAAACAGGAAGCTTGAAACCTAACAGACAAAGATGTAAACAGGCTAGCACTTGAAAGTAGATGAATTATACCATAAATAAAGAACCATGGTGACACCTCTGAATTCTTTAAGATGGGTAGTTTATAAGTCAAAGTTGTGATTTTCTAAGACAGAATCTCTGCTACAAGTAGGAATTTCTTCTGGGAATTTCCAAGCCCTTAGTAATACTGCAGGTCAGACTGTGTGATAACAATAGTCCCTTCTGGCTTTCTAATCTGCCTCTGTGTGTCAGCAAAGCAGGTGTGACTTTGAGTTGTGCTGACAGTAATGTGTGGCTGTAATCAGGTCTCAGAGCACATGGTGATGTGCTAGAATAGGCCTTTACTCATACCCCCTAGCCTATGGGGTGATATCCTCTAGCTGACTTCTGATCAGGAGAATAATACTGAAAAAACATACTATTTTAGCACTGACAATGAAGACAGCACTTTATTTTCAAAAGCTACTTTCAGAGCCAATAAGAAATCTAATTAATGGTGTGAGGTCTCCTTGCTCTTGAAGTATCAGTACCACCTTGCAGAACACTTGTTCTGTTTAGTTTAGTTTAGTCTAATTTACTCGGGGTGGGTATCTCTACAACTTTGCAGTTTATTCCCATATCAAACCTTTCACTGTACTGTCTAAGGAATTCTTGACTGTTTTACTTTGATATTAGCTTCCACTGTACAGTTACCAGTCTGTGGCATTAGAATGTGACATTTTCAGTCATTACTAGTTGCACCACTTCCAGTAAACTATTTAAAAGTTATTGTGAGTTCTTATTGCTCATAGTATGACATTTAAGTCAGAAGCATTACAAAAAGCAAAACTGAATGCATTTAAATCCTTCACAGAAATATTTTAGATAGAGTTCTAAATAGTACCATTGCAAGTGTCTGCACTGATCTCTGAAAATACATTCATAAACACAGAAAGATGAATAATTCACAGCAGCATAAAGAACAAACTGCATTTTATTGTTCATGGTGCAGAGATTTGCAACCATTCACTTTAAACTACAGTCTTCAAACACAGAGTCTATATATCTCCTCCATTTAAAACAATATACTTTTTTACACTACTGTTTACTTTGTTTAATTTACAGTATGACAAAAATAGTTATGCACAATGTAATACTTGATTGTGTCTGTCTGTTTGTATTACATTACCTTCTAAATGAATCAGAATATATTCCAAGGTTATGAGTTAGTGTTTTTAGGAATTTTCTTTCAGCCTATCTCATTTTAGATGTCTGTAAGAATTCTGCAAGTGGGTAAGAGAGCATGATCTCAAAAAGACTGTGCAAAAGAAATGCACTAAAACGAGAAAATATTAAAGAATGTTTCAGATTTAGTAGAACTTTGTTCTTCTGCTCATGTTCTTAAGTAAGAAAGGGTACTTAAATGACTTGTAGTATTAACGTGTTGTACTAATTAAAAGGGATTCAAAAACTGCAGATTACTGTTGGCCTTGAGGCAAGAAAATTCATTGACTGAGCACACTTGATTATCATTAATAGAATTTTACTTTTTGGTATCTGAGTTAATTTTTTTCTGTGAAAACCTGCCACAGTTTGGACTTTCTTGTACTGCTGTCACTGGTGAAATGGCAGCAGTCTGGCTCTGGGGGCAGAGCTGAACATCAGAGCTATATTGGTTCATGGCACCTGGCCCTAATGCCATCACATATGCACAAGCTGCTGGCAGATTTGCTCTGGCTGCTCTGCAGTCATCAAGAGGCAGGAGGTATACAAGAGTGAGAAATGTGAAGGGAATTCATGCTTGTCCACATCTGGTTGCTCCTCAGATCTTTTATATTGCTCAGGCAGGTGGACCTTATGCTTGGGCAGCTTCTGCATCAACAATACAAATTGCTTATGATCATGTGTGAGACCTTGGTCTGCTTTGTGTACTCTGCTTACCAAACAAGAACTTAATGAAGAACGAGCACGAGGGGAGGGGGAAAAAAACAACCACAAAACCCTGAAAAAGAATAGAAGATAGCAAGATAATGTTTAAGAATAAATCATTCTGCAATCTCTTCAGTTTTTTTTTATTGTCATTATTATTACTGAATGTTCCATCCTTGATTTCAGGCTCTGCAGAAGACGTACATATAGTTGCACATTTCAAGCATTTTACCAGCAAATCTCTGGCTGATACAGGAAAAAGAAGAGCTCAAATCACTATAAAAATACGTGAAACATAATAAAAAAACCCTTCACCCTTTCACCTACCCTAGTCTTTAAGGAGCTAACAGATTCTCTATGGCACAGAAGGGGAGAATATGAATAGCAATCAGAATTTGGTATTTATTGCCTCAGTATGCAAGACTCTATCCAAATTCTGTAGCTCTTGTTAGTGCTTCTTTTGTGAAGGAGACAGATAAAGTGTAAAGGAACAGTATTTCTGATGTTTTTGTCCTGATTCCTCTTCCTGATGTTGTTAGTTGAGAGAGAAAAGGATGGGGGGTTAGTGTTAACATCACCAGTCACAGCTGCAGCTCTGGCACAGGAACTATAGAACCCATGATGGGTTACCTTGTTCTAGAACCCATCAAGCTGTAGGACATGCTGCAGAGCCCTGCATTTTCTCTTCAGCTACTTGACCTTTTTCATCAGCTCCCACAAAAGCTCTATCTGATCTCGTAGCCTATGACAATGCATTAAAAGGATATAAATGAATATCTTAGATGTATAAAACACTATGGAAGAGGACAATGTTTTCAAGATCTCATTATCTGTTTGTAAAACATTGAAGTATTTGCCATAGGCTATGATTTGAAGCTACTGCAATGATTTAGAAATCTACTGTGCAGCAAACGTGAAACCAAAACTGTGTTTTGACTAACAACAAACTTAGCTGTATCAGCAGCACAGGAAGAGCTCTGAAGCTCTCTGGATTGCCCCATTGTTCTGAAAAGCCATGGAGGGACAGGTTCAGTTGTGGCTCTTCTTGTTGTGGGGTGAATGTAGTCAAGTGTCCTCATCTCTACTCTTCTGCTCTCATCTTCTCTACTTCTCTATCTGTAGAAGAAACACATCCTGGCTCCCTGCAATATATGTTTTATCTACAAATACATGGTACAGAGACTGCTTTGTTTACTTGAACTACAACATGCTTCACAAAAGGGCCACAGACTCTTGTGATATCTGTTCTATGCAAATAATTAATATGTTCTTAATCATGGCACTTCATTGCATTAATTAATTTTAAGGAGTAATTACTGTACTAAGTGGCTGCTTGCTTAAGTATTATTAAAATGAGAACATTTGTGAGAAAAGGCTAACTGAAAATAATAAAATGGAGGAAGCAGAATGCAACGTAGGGAAGACAAAAAAGGAAGAGCAGAAAAGGCTGAACACTGCAAACTGCAATCTAACTTACAGTAGTGGTGAATGTTTTGCTTAAGTGGTAAATACTGTGATTGTGTAGATTGATATGAAATTTCAGCCATGGTGTGAGAGTAGTGTACATCACAGGTGTGAGAATAAACACACAGCTCTCCTAACAAAGAGAGACAGCAACTTGCAGCATGCTGCTCTCATGCAAAGTGACCGTATTTGCCTTAGAGACTTCAACACCATGTGGTAATGTAACATTTTAGCTCACTGGAACCCAAGAGTGTCAGCATGGCCCTAGGAATGCATGGCTCTATTTGACTTAGTACTTGGGTTCACACTCTGGAATTCCTGACTGAATAAAAGGAAGAAAAGAGACTTCATTGAGTTTGTATCTCGTGTGTAGTCTGGCAGGATGGTCCAAGCTGTTTATCTGTTTTCCTGAAGAAGTGCTGTGGAATTGCTAAGAATTATATGCATCCGGAGGGCTCATATTAACTATACACAGGTGTCCATAGTGTATTGAGTGGGGAGGTTTACAAATCATGAATGAGACTACAAAAAAATCCTGAGACATTTCTGACATCATTATGTAATGTTCCAAATATTAAAAAAATATCTCCCCATCCTTCCCTCTGTCAGTAGTTATTAATATTAGTTCATACTTTATGTTATTTGCCTATTTGCCCTTCATTGTTTCTGTTTGTAGTCTAACATCTCCTTGCCACCAAAGTCAGGAGTATCTAGTTTCCCTGTCTGTGCACTCACCAGTTCCTGTAACTCTAGGACTTCCTGTGAGCCAATACATTTTACTAGCCCAGCAAAAAAAAAATAAGCTAGTAGAAGAAGATGGTTAGTTTACAGCTGTACTAATAAGTAGCAGGAGCCACTCAAGGAGAGTAGAAAGAGTTTGTGGAAACACATAGCTAGGAATAGTGAAAGGAATAAGGAGGAGTGAAGGCAGAATGTATCCAAAATCATCTCCTTCTATCTGTTAGCACAATTTGTTTCATGCAAGCTGTACCCTCTCAGTACAGTGTTTGCCTCTCCTTCCATTTCTTAAAGCACAGAGCCACAGCTTTGGTACAACCCCCTTTAAACACAGGGTCAACACAGTACATTCTAGCAATCATTTTTAGGCTTTTTTCCTTCATGGCCAGATGTCTGAAAAATAATAAAAATACTAAGAAGACAGAGCTGCAGTTTTTACCAGATAAAAATAACCATTCCTTGTTCTGGTGTCAGCTATGGGATCACTAATTAGAGAGTATATTTTTTAGGTTTGACTACAGCAGGCGGGCTTTGCTGCCTCACCAGGCTCACTTCCCACAAGTTCTCTATTGAGTCCTTACATTGCTCTGTATTTTATCTACCCTTGTCTTCCATGACTTGCTAGTCAAACAGTTTTTACCCCTGCATGTAGAAATGTGTAGTTTCCTGAAGAAAGTAATTGATCAGGTTTTTTTCCATTACAAAGTGTCTTGTTTCTTGATGGAGGTTGAGGGCAGGGTGTGATGTGCAGGGGGGAGACATGCAATGTAAATTATCCAAATTTGTCCTTTTTTTCCATATATGTACTTCTTTTCAAATTTAGATAGGAATGTGACCAACAGTCTAACTGAATATTAAATGCTACCAAAAATCAACCTTGATGTGACCAACTAAGAGAGACAAGCAACATGACTTTTTATTAATATCACATGCCAAGGAACATTGTGTCACTTGCTATGATGAATGGAACAGAATGTTGTTTTCTGGCACAAAGCTTAGAAATGGAGAAAATTGCAATCAATCAAATACAGCAACAATAGTGAAATTTGAGTGAAAAATCTTGTAGAAACCTAGGAACATAATTGTGTAAATATCTCACATTATTGCTCATTCAGCTTATGTGCAATCCATTGTGAGATTTAAGTTTTATTCTCATCAAACTCGTAATCAAGACTTTATTGTGAAAAGTAGAATTCCATTGACATGTCCATGAACTCCTGCTTGAGTGTTTGTTTTTTTCCAATGCTTTTCCTATCATTTAAATTTGAGAATGTCTGCATGTGCATACAATGTAGCATATTTTAATATATGTATTTATGGGAGTCATGTTAGATGTAGAAGGCTGCATACAATTTTTCTTTGAGCTTGTTAATAAAAGATGATGTACTGCAAAGTTGCAGGGAACACTTCAACAAATGATCTGTATCAATAAATGACATTTCACACCTAAGCTAAGCCCAGCCAATGACAACAGATTTCAGTACAACACAATGAAGGACCCAAAAAGCCAGTCATAGCATTTGTTTATATACTGACTTCTCAGTTGTTGAGATCTTTTATTGTTTTTTAAGTTATTGGAAATACATTTTCCTGTATCTACACATAAATATGGCATCCTAAGCAAGTTTGGCTCCATGAATTTTGTAGTAAATAATGTTGCCAGGAGGTTTTTATTTCTCATGCAAGGAACAGCAGCTTTATGTGCATATATGCCTTTCTGTGTATTACAGAGAATGGCCAACTTTTGTTATGTATTACACACTCTTGTTCTAAAACATTTGCTTTGTTTTCAGTATTTCTTCCTGTTTAAAAATTGGCATCACAAGTGGGAGGGAAAGAAGAGCTGATTTTACTTCTATTTTTTTATTATTACTTTAATCCAATAATTCTTTACTGATCAGAGTTTTTACTTTTCTTAAAGAAGAAAACATCTCTGCCACTATAATCTATTTGTGGTCACTAGCCTTTTAAAGCAGTTACCACTGTTGAAACTTCAGGCACCATTTTGGCTATTTTGTTTTGAAAACCAAGGACTAAACATTAGTCAGATTTATCTTTGTCCAAAAAAAAACCACCAAACAAGCCAAGAAACAAACAAAAACAAACTAAAATCATAAGAGCTATGAAAACAGAAATGAAACCGATGACAGAAAATGCATGTAGGCTTAGACTCACAGGGCTTTTCTAATTCTAGATTCAGTAGAGTTTAAGAATATATAAATGCCTTTGTAAATATGGGTCATAATGCTCTAGGAGCAAAAAAACACTTTTCAAGTAAAAGACATTTTGACAGTTGCTGTGGAAGAAAATGCTGTGCTCCACAACATGAGAAGAATCCAAAATTACTATATTGAAATAACTGTTGCTTACCTGGGGTGTTTTTTCTTAGGGTGGATAGGGGCAAATTCTGATCTTACACTACTAGTAAGTGTAATTGTAATTACTGATTTTAATTACTCCTTAAAAAGAGGGCAGTGTTATAAAAAGTCATTCATGTACAGATTGAGTCCTGATTTTCCCATCAGATAATAGTTAATACACTGGGATAGCTTTTGCTCTGAGTTATGCAAGTATAAATCTATTGAAATCAATGTCATTTTTGCACTTCATGTATTTTTAGTGGTGTTTCCTAGAATGTGGCCTGCATGTTTTCAGATGAAAAATGGAAAAAGAGACTCTAGAAACATAATCTAATATTTACTCCCTCATAATCTCGCTTATTTAAATGAAGTAAAGAAACAGTTAGGAGTTTATTTCCTTTAAGTATCTACTTTTATTGCTGTTAGGCTAGTTTTACAAGCACTGAGACCCAATAAAAGTGCTTGTTTACTTCTTTCTGTATTATACAGAATTCTACAGAGGGACCTTTTTTTTTTGTTCTAAATAACATTTCTGTCATTTGAAAGTGTATTTTTTATTTGTCCAATTTTATTTGCCTGTGTATTGTCACTGAATGGATTGGATAAATATTTCACTTAATTTCCTATATGAGATACATCTCCTAGCTTCTAACTTGAAATCAAAGTATTTCCATTAATTACTGGTTTTATTCATTCTGTTATAAAAAAGCAAGAATCCTTGCTTCTGGGACAAACCTATCTTAAAACCAGATTTTTATCTTCCCCATCCCTATCCATACAAGTTCTAGTGTACTTTGGTCATGTACTCTTATTTGTTTATAACTTGGATTATGAGCTCTGTTTGAGGTGGGTGTTTATATACAGAAGTTTAGCATGGCAGCCAGTGTTATCCACAACCTCACCAAATAGGACATCAAATGTTGAGCTGTGTCAATCTTATGTAAAACATATCCATCCATGAAAGTTTGGGAGAACGTTTGCTCCTTGTTTACAACATCATTACTAAGCACAGATTTTATTAGTTTTATTCTGAGATTTTATTAGATGTAGTCTGTGTAAAATAAATAAATACCTAAACATACGTATATGCACATACATATGTTTTATTTTATATGTATTTATTTTGTATATATTTCTCTATTTGTATATGTAAATATTCCTTTGCCTTCAAAAGTCTTTATCTATCCTTCCCAGTAGTCCATATGTAGCTGAAATGCTGTGAGGTACTGTGGCAACAAAAATTTGTGCCATTTCAGCCATGTGTCACTGATCTGCAGGGACTTTTGAGTATTGCTGTATTTAATACTTTGTATTGGAACAGAGAGGGAAATTGGAGGAAAACAGTAAAATTAAAGTAAAATATATTAGTGTCATGCAGGCACCCACAAATTAAGACTGCAATAGCTACAAATGCAGATTTATTGTAAACAAAATTACTTGTCGCTCCTTGCAACAAAGTTAAATTACAAGTCTGGATGTCATTTGGGGCTGTACTACTACACAACCAATTCTTAACCTTCAAGGAATATTCCAAGGAATATTAGGTTTCCTATCAGGGCAGTTTGCATCTGCCCTAATTAGTCTTTTTTTTTTAAGTATTATTATTATTATAAAGGACTAGATGAACATGAATTCTGAAATTTCTTGGCTAATTTTGAAACGTAAAAGATGAGAGGTTTTTAAAATATCTTTTGAAAGATTATTTATTGGTTAAACTGAGTCATAAAAGTTATACTTAATGTTTTGAAAATCAGAGACGAGGAACTCCAAATCATTTAGACAAGTGCTGGAGAGCAGAGAACCTGTCTGGGTATGGCTGGTACTATTTTCTGTTGAGGAAGACCCACACAATTCTTATTCCAAATATGACATTCTGTCAAGTGGGATTCTGAGAATCAATGGAATATACACTAAACTTTATAATCTCAATTTTTTGAGAAAAAAGAAAAAAAAAAAAGATGTGAAGTTCACATGTATAATAAAATAGTGCCACTAAGCAAAAGCAATGCAAGATATCAACATCTTGGACATGCTGTGGGAAAGACAAAAACATTTATTTCTGTTGAAAGATCCACATGAAAATCTTTTTGGTGATAGAGGAAGAAAAATTAACATCAATATTAATGTGCAGTTGTGTTGGATCAGAAGTCTTGATGGTGCATCTGGGAGCAGAATAATGTAAATCACTGCAGGTGTAATTCTGAAGGTAATTGCAATGCAGTGTGAGTAGTACCACAAAAAAATGAAATTAAAAAATTGCAAAGCAAATAAAATCGCGAGCAGCCAAAAGACAAAAAGTTTGTGATAAATGGTTCATTTAGACCTGCAGTGCTGTGTGGGCAAAATTGGATTGCAATCATAGCCATTTCAAAAATGAAAACATTAAGAGAAAAGGAAATTGGACAGAAATGGCATGGAAATTACAGCCTTTGATCCGTTTTTTAAGAACCTTTTATGAGACATCATCGTGAGTGGGCAGCAAATTCTTTCCAATCTCCTCTTAAAGCACTTGTGAAAGCTTGAAGATCATGAGACTGAAATAAACATTTTAGCACGGATTGTGGGAGCCTATCTCTCTCTGCTGACCTTTTTTAAGCAGCACAAAATTGCACTGAATGTTTAGTGCAATAATATAGAATGTATATAATATATGCAATTATATAGAACGTAGCTTAGCACAGTGATGTTGAAAAGAAACTCTTTTCTGTAGCAGCATTAGCCTTTCATTAATGTTCTGTAAAAATCAGGAGCTGTAGGTGGGGATAGACTGCACATTGATTTTTCAAGATGTGTTAGATAGGCGTGCAGATGAGTTTTGCAGCTTATGATTTTGAGGGCTAACTTAGTTTGATCTAAACTTGCCACAAGTTACATCCCTGAGGAAGGCTACGTCTCTAATAATGCATCATTTTGAACCTTCTGGGTTATCCTGCATCCTGGGCTGCATCAGGAGAGGCATGAGCAGCAGGGCTAGGGAGGTGATTCTGCCTCTCTACTCTGCGCTTGTGAGGCCTCACCTGNGGATTCTATTCTATGACCATGTCTCAACGTGGAAATTCAGTGTATCTAGAGAAAAGAGGTAAAATGTTAGCATGAATAATATACTGTAATTGCCAAAGCATAGCCCAGCTCTGCTCTAGCTAAAATTACATTAAGCTCTGAGGCTGTAAAACAAAGATGATCATAGACTTGTTCAATCACTATTAAAATATCCATAATTCTGTTGTAATACTTTAATATATGGATGTATTTGATAGTGCTCCTTATTAAATACCAGTGATTAAAGTCAAAATACATTTGGTTAGCTGTCCCATTCGGTAAAGTCTGAGTAATTAGCTCTCAGGTAATTGGTCAGATTAGTAACTGTATATAAAATGATTGTTGTTGATGAGAAGAAATATGTTACATCCTGATTTGAAGATCATGAATGCTGCCACCTGAAAGAATAAGCACATTTATTTCACATTTCAGTAAACAACAGCTGGATTCTTCTAAGAGTACTGCTTAAATCAGATTCCAGCTGCCTGAAGCAAAATCCCTGTTTATTTTCATGTTTTATTTGAGTTGACTGGGTTCTGTTTTCATTAACATTTTCTATCTGAAGTTGCGAATTGGAGAACCTTTTCAGTCTGCAGAAAAAGTCAACTTCTCTTGGAATATGTGAAATTTAGGGTCTTTTTTTTTTAATTTCTGCAGCATAATTAAGGTGGAAAATACTCTCCATTATATCCAAATAAAAATTATGGGGAAAATGTATATAAAAATAATGTAAATGTTTACTAATTTGTAGACTATTCAATTTTTTTTTTATTATTATTATTGGATTATTAGATGGGAAGTGGAGACAGAGTTGTATTTTCCCATGGTGCTGCTGCTATTATCATTATTAATCATTTATGTAGTTTATGTATAGCTGCTGTTCACCTCTTAGGCAAATAGAGAATGTCACCCATGCCCTGAAGTGTTTGCAATTTAAAATTAGACAAAAGGCTAACAAAAGAGATAAGAGATGACAGCAGTTGGCTCTAGGAGTGGAACATTTGGAAGAATATGTTATTGTTTACCTGCTCTCCTCTTACCACTTTCCATTTGAAATGCTTGCTTTTAACAGACTGCAGACTTGCTGAGACCCATAAGCCAGACCATTAATGAAGGTATTAAACAGAACTGGACCCAGTATTGACCCTTGGGGTACAACCACTACTTACTAACCTCCAACTAGACTGTGTTTCACTGATCACCACCTGTTTTGCCTGGCTGTTCAGCCAGTTTTCAGTCTCCCTCACTGCCTGCTCATCTAGCTTATACTTCATCATCTTCTCTGTAAGGATGTTACCAGAGACAAGTCAAAGTTAACAATAGCCACTGCTCTCCTCTCGTCTACAAAGCTATGCATTTCATCACAGAAGGTTGTCAGGTTGGTTAAGCATGATGTCCCCATGCCGACTACTAGTCACCTTCCTGTTTTTCATGTGCCTGAAAGTGGTTTCCAGGATGACTGCTCCATCACCTTCCTAGGGATGGAAGTGAGGCTGACCACCCTGTAGTTCCCTGGGTCCTTCTTCCTGCCCTTCTTGAGGTTTGAGGCAATTATTTGCTTTCATCCAGACTTTGAACACTTCTCCCAGTTGCCACAATCACAGAATCACACAGAATCATTAAGATAGGAAGAGACCTCTAAGATCATCAAGTCCAACCATAGCTATCACTGCCATGCCACTAAACCATGGCCCTAAGTCATGTAAGTCCCACCATCTCTTGCCAGGGACAGTGACTCCATCACCTCCCTGAGCAGCCTGTTCCAAGACTTACAACCCTTTAAGTTAAGAAATTCCTCCTTATATCTAATCTAAATCTCCCCTGATGCAACTTGAGGCCATTTTCTCTTGTCCTCTCACTGGTAACCCTGAAGAAGAGACCTATCCCCATCTCACTACAACCTCCTTTTGGGTAGATGTAGAGAGTGATAAGGTCTCCCCTGAGTCTCCTCTTCTCCAGACTAAACAAGCCCAGCTCCCTCAGCTACTCCTCATAAGACTTATTCTCCAGACCCCTCACTTCAGAGTTTATCAAGAGTAGCCCTGAAATGGCAGCAGGCAGCTCCCACAGCACTTGTGGTGCATCCCATTGGAGACCACGGCCTTATGTTGCTTATGTTGTCTAGTTTGCTTATGTATTCCTTGACCTGATCCTCTTCCACCAAGGGTACATCTTCCTTGCTCCAGACTTTCCCTTTGGTCTCCAGGCCTTGCTAGTAGAGACTGAGATGAAGAATCACAGGATCACAGAATGTTACAGTTTGGGAGGGACCTCTGGAGATCATGTAGTCCAACCCCCCTGCAAGAGCAGGAAACCTAGAGCAGGTATTCTGTACCTTAGCCTTTTCTGTGTCCTTTGTCACCAGGTCACCTGCCACATTCATCAATGACATCACATTTTTCCCTAGTCTTGCTTTTGTCACCTGTGTTCTTACGGAAGCTCATTTTTCTTTAGCATCTCTTGCCAGGTTCAATTCCAGGTAGGCTTTGGCTTTCCTAACTGCATCTCTGTATATCTCTATATCCCTCCCAGGTTGCCTTTCCCTGTTTCCACCTTCTGCATGCTTTGTGTTTTGTGTTTGGGTTTTGCTGGGAGCTCCTGTTTATCTGTGCAAGCCTCCTGACATTTTTGTGTGGCTTCTGCATGTTGAGATGGAGCTCTTAAGAGAACAGCCCCAGCTCTCACAGACTCTCCTCATGTAACAGATGCTTCAATCCCTTCATGATCCTTGGGGCTCCCCTCTGGCCACATTCCAATATTCCCCCATCTCTGTTGAACTTGGCAGTATGGAACTGGACACAGTACTCCAGATGCTGTCTCACCAGTGCTTTTTTTGCAGATAACCATAGGCATGGTTTTAAGTAGTGGAGACTGTGACAAGAGGAGATTGTGATTAACACATGACTAGCACTTTCATAAGGGTAAGAGAAGTAATGTTTGCAAGAAAGAAAAAGGAATGAAAAAAGCAGTCTGAAAAATCAACGGAGACAAGTCAGTGGGGTAGAAAGCACAACTAATTGGAAACAGCAAAATAGAGCAGAAGGATGAGACAGATATATTGGGAAGGTGAGTGGGAGGGTGAGGATAAGAGGAAGGAGCTAAAGCTTGATAAAAACTTAATTGAAGGCAATGGGAATCTTTTATGTTCATTTCATCACATTCTGGTTAGGGAACAGGTTGTGGAAGTGGCAGGTTGTTAGAAATAAGATACACCCTGTCTAGACTTCAGATGCCCTAAAGTTCAGCTATAACAAGTGCCTCTGGGGCTGTGAACCTGCTTTTTTTGGGTTGATGACTATGATTACTTTGATACCTCAGTGGGATGTCTTTGCTTGAGGGACTAAGTCTAATGACAACTGTTTCAGAAGGACAGTCTCATTTGCAAAGGTGGTTCTAGAAGAGGAAAAAAACACCACTGCCTGGTTGTGGTTGAAGTAGATTATACAGATGTTCCAAAGAGTGGGTATATTAATATATTTCTTCAGAACATAGAAAAAAATGCATACAGTGAAAACAGGTCCAAAAAGATATTTTGAATTGCCAAGTCCTCACAGGGAAGATAAAAGCCAAACTTTTATTTACTGCATATAGCAGTTTTATGCTAAGCCATGAACTGTTGAGAAACTTAAATGGTCCTAATAAGAGTAGCATGAGATTTGAGCAGGTTTGTTGTATATGAACAGCATCACATATTCTGTGTATCTGAGCCCTAAACTCTGGTAGGACCACTCTTTGTCCTTACTTTATGGGAGATTGTTTGTTTGTATTTCTTTCTAAGTATTTCTATCTGTTTTGTTACTGTTTTATAACTAACTTGAGACTCAGTGCTAATATGCAAAACACATGCTGGTGATTTAGTTCTGCTGCTATAAGCTTCTTCAACTCTAAATGTCCAAAAAGTGTTTCAGTTCCCTACCGAAATTTAGTTAAGGAGCATTACTGCTATTGTTATCTCCAGGTGGCAAATGACTAACTCACAAAAATGTCCAGTGCTAGCATGTCTGCCTTTGGTCTTTGTGAAATGCTGTGGTAAATACCTATTTTTATTTAATTTATAGAATCCATCAACCTTTGCCTAATCTTTTGTTTCCAAATAGTGAAAGGCATACTCAATATTTTGAAAGAAAAAAAAATTTCACTTAAGTTTTCAGTTTACAAATGCCACATGTTCTAGTGTACATAAATCTTTTGTGTGGTGTATCTGAAGAATTGGCAAGTCAGATCCCCTGTAAACTGTGGAGAGGAATGAAATCCAAAGGCTAGGAACAAATAAAATACTTGCCAGTAGTCCCTTGGCTTCTTTTCCTTCCAATTGAGAGATGTTTTATGATTTCTACTAAGCCATGCTTACAGTCCTGTAAGTACAAACATACACAGTATCTCCAGTGGAAAATACTTCCTTCGAGAACACAATTAACTGCAATAGCTATTAACATACCTATCTTTTGATAGCAAGTAATAGGTTTACTTGTAATAGAAGAAAAGAGAAAGGTGATAGAAGAAAAGGATTCACAGGTGACAGATTGATAACTAAGGCAATACTGCTGAACCAGAGGTTTTGTATGCTTTCCTAGGATTATGTGATGATAGGGAACAAGGTAGATTTCTTAGCCATTTCTCAGTTGTGCATAACTGGGTCTATATGAAAGCAATACAGCTTTTGAATACATATTGGAGAATTGCTTTAGTGGTAGCTAAAAATTGATTCTATTTTATTTGGTTTAGTTTTGGGAGATGTTGGAGGTGGTGGAAGACTGGGATCATCTAATTTTTCCCCATTCTTACTAAAGTATTGCTTTACGTTAAAGATTCTTCTTTTCAAACCTCATGAAGAAAATATGAAAACAGCTTTTATTAACATTCTGTGATATTTGTAAGGATGGTGAAGAAATAGCTCATAAAAAGATATTTCTTAAGTTTTAAGACACTGACTTTTTCATTAACATAGCAGGTGGTCATTTTCATATAAATGAAACTTGTAAATAGAAGCCTACCTTTTCACGTGGATCCACTTACAGTGAATGCTTCCAAAAGCCAAATGCATGGGAAAAAAATCATTCCTTTTCATTCTGTCTCTAACCAAATAAAACGAATGTTTAAATCTTTTTTTTTTTTTTTTTGTATATACATATATATATACTGGTCACAGTCTAAAGGCAACAGTATGTAAAATAACACTAAACTGCTTTATATTTCTTCAGGTCTTTTTTTTCTTCTTTCATTTTTTTTCCTCTTAATTGATACTAAAGTTGAACATAAAATAATTTAAGCCAAAGTGAAATTTATTTCTTCTGTTTATAAGTTTGTAAAGTAACTTTCCAGTTTCTCACAGACTAGTGTTGACCTTTGCTTTGCTTTTCCTCTTTCCTTGCTTAATATTTTCATCAACCTCCCTCTCTTCTTTTTTGGGCAATCATTATTTCCCAGTTTTCTGTCTTGTGGAAAATGAATTACTGTGCAATGTATGGCACCTTATAAACTTACCAAGACTTGGATACATCTTAGCTAATTTTACATCTATAAAACTTAGACATCGTATAAATACCTTCAACAAAAACAAACAGAAGAGATAAAATTGTATAAACATTCATTTGTAGGTGTCTCTTTTCAGTATGTTTTTTCTTCCTAGTCTGCTGTTACCTCTGACTTAGTATCTAAATTCAAGTGAGACAAATCCCACTCTTAAAGACCTCAGTCCCCTAAGAGGTCTGGTTAAAACTGATCTAAGGATTATCAAAGTTAGATGAAAAAGAAACAACACACTGTACTGATCCCTAACAATGTCACTCTGGTGTTTGAAACTTACTGCAAAAGTTCATAGCATTTTATGAGGTCCATAAAAGTTAAAGTAAATTCCTAAATAAAGTGAAATACAGCTTGGAAAAGCATTGAAAGGTGCCTGAACAACATTGGAAATAACAGTTCTTAAGTACAGCTTAGAGAGCAAGAATCACACCTTATCTTAGAAATACAGCCTTTAACCTGCACACCACTAACACCAACAATGAGAAAAAAATACTGCTTCTGGTAGGATTGCCTAGCTGGAGGGCATTTAAAGAAATTATTCCCCCAGATATATTTCCAAAGACTAGTCTAGGCAAGTGGAAGCAGTGTCTGGGTGCAGTGCTGTAGCTGCTATCTTCAACTCATTACATTCTGCTGTGAAAAACAGAGAACAAAACTGGTCAGTTTAACTGAGAGTCCATACAACTCCTTATATCTGTCTTTGTGTCCAGCAAGCTGCTGGCACACAAAGGTGGCAATTTAAATCCTTCCCAGTTCAGATCCTTTTAATTGCAACTCATGCAGACTTCATTCATAAATGTTCTGATGTATTTATTGTGGTGAAGAAGGGTTCTAAAGAAGTATCTGTTGTACTTTGGCAGAGGTGATTCCCAAGATGACCAATACATTCAGTAATTAGATTTCAGTTTTCCTGTCAAAAGCATTATGATATAAATTGCTGTGTTAAAACCTACTGAATTTGATCCTAAGCACACTTGCAATGGTACAAGTGTTGGCATGCATAAAAAAAAAGAGTTCATGATGGCTTAGTGATTACTTTGACATACAGTTTGTAGCTTTTTTAAATTACTATTACTAAGCTCAACTGCTGAGGGAAAATATGTATGCATTAATTAGTACCGATAAGCATATTCAATCAGGCACATTATTTTTTGCATATAAATCATGATATTATGGAAGAAAGGTAGTTGAGCTGGACATAAAAGCACTAATAGTGATTTGTAAATCAATTTTTATCATTAAAAGATACTGAAATTGATAATAAAAGGGAGTCTCAGAAGAAGGCATTTAGCTTTACAGAAGTAAGGAACTCTCTTTCCTTATACCATCGTTCTCCTATAGCACTCCTCTCTTGTGCAGCTACTCTCTTTGTACTACTACAGATTGTATCTGAGTCTTTCATATTGACTCTAGATAAAGATTCTGCAATTTCATTCTGGATATTTTTGGGGTTCAGGTTTCTTGTCTGCAGAAGCATGAATGAGCTTGTTTTAGTGCCTGTGATAGGGAGAGTCAATATTATTCTATTTTGCAGTTTCTCACTACAAACAGAACATGTACATCTGTAGTGCTTTCCTGTTAAATAACCCATAAACTGCTACTTGAACTACAGAGATAAGTGTGAGTTTCTTACTCTTCTCACATGAAGATTTACTGAAAACTAAGCCATAGGCAATTTTTAATATTACACTAACACCATTCAGAGAATTCTTAACTAACATCTCTCAAATCTTTGTAGAGAAGCGTAAAACAACATTGACTTGCCACAAAAGAGCTGTGTCAGTGTTTTATGAAGTGTTTTATGAGTGGACATGGTTTTAGTAAAACTAATAGCCAAAGGTGTCTATTTGTATTGTTAGTATGCATATACAATTTTCAATTCAAACCACATCTAGAGCATTTGACAGGTAGGATGTTACTGTTTATGGAAATGTCTGTGTAAGATTTGCTGATTCATGCCATCTCCACTCACGATGTGCTACCTAAATAAAGACAACTTTTCTGAATTCTTAAAGCTAAGGACACAGAAGCTAACCAGATGAGAAGCCTCCTTTGATGTGATGGTGTCCATCTCAAAGAGAGCTCCGTGTGTGCAGCTACTCTAATTAAATTCTCTACTTAAGTCTTTGTTCTTCGGCAGTCAATCTGAAAACGAAACCATTTTTAAGATACCAGTCTGCCCTTGTGTTTCATAACCATATCTCCTTAGTACATATAATGAAATGACAAACTGGTAAATCAGTTCAGCTGAGATGTGAAACACTACAGTCTAGAAATTATATGTCTGAGGATCACTTCTATATTTCTGCCTGACAAAAGGATTATATTGAAGAGAAATCTTAGTTCCCCAGACAAGCAAGATTAAAGATTAGGTGCTTTATGTTTTCTGATTCTTTTTTGTTTTAAAATCCATTTAAAGAAACAAAATAAAATAATTGAAATACATATTTATTTTAAAATAATAATGAGCATTGAGAATTGCCATGAATTTTCAGAAATTTCAACATATTTGGTTTGGTTTTTTTCTTTTTCATTTATCACACCTATTTTCATTTCCTACTGCCTGTGGTTTTTCAAAAACTGTAAATAATTTGGAGATGTCTTGGACTAAGAAAATGTTTTAAAAATCCATGATTTAAGGTGTGTCTGGAAAAGGCACTTCATTGTATACAAAACTTGTTTTCTTTCTTTCATGTTAAAAGATGATGCAGGTAATGTTAGACCATTAATCTGACCTTGGTAATATGCAAGGATTTAGAAGATAATGAAACAGTAACTAGGGGCATGAAGGTAACAGAAGCCCACATGGAATTGCCAAATATGGAGCAAGCCAGACTAAATTGCCCATGTTCTTTGATGAAATGACTATATTTTTCTTGAGAAAGGAAACTCAGTACATTTTATCTGTGTAGACTTTCTAGCATTAGATATAGAAGCATGTTTTGAAAAAGGTCTTAGCTGTGTTTAAAATGCCTGCAAAGCTGTAAAGTGACTAACAAACTGTCAGAAGGGGTAAACATGCTGATGAGCTGTATTTCAAGTTATTGAATAGGAAAGAGGCTACTGGCACGATTCCTAAAGGGTCTTGTATCAATATTATTATTTTAACAACTGGCCCCAGAAAGTAAGAAAACTTAAGAAATTTGTTTCAGATATAAATTGGAAAGTTTTGGCAGCTTGTAGAAGGAATGCTATCTCTAGGAAAAAGCATTGAGTTTGAGGAGAGGATTGTTAGAAAGAGATAACATGTATAAGTACAAAATGAAACGTAACCATTGACAAAAAATTTCTACCCTATATGGGTTCACATCCCTTGAAAATTACAAAGAACAGCAACAACAAAAAGATCAATTTATGGGGGGCTAGAAGTACCACCATAGAAAACAGAAAGATTTCTAGGAGTTATGGGGCAGGAACATAAAGGAAAATGGAGATGTGTTATTCTGGAAAGATACAGGTGAAATTCCCCTTGGAACGCTATATATTGTTCTTGCCATCAGTCTTCCAGGGAGACAGATCCATATCAGGGCAGATGGAAAGAAGAGTTATTAAAAAAGTGGGGAAAAGAGGGAAACTGATTGCCTAAGCAAAATAGTTAATGATCAGATGTTGGTTACAGTTGTTTCAATAGCTGAGGGTAGGACAGGGTCCCTGGAGGTCAGCACAGGCTGGAAAATGAATTCCAGTAGATCTCAGATGGAAAACATAACTTTCATGTAGTGTTCCAATGCCAGCACTGTGTTTTCTATATTCCTCAGTATTCCATGTAAAAAATTATATGACACTAACTTTGACAATTTCTTAGTGTTAGCTTTGTGCCAATTTTTCATACACCCTCCATTAAACTTTGTTCATGTTGTTGTCACGAAGCAGTATCTGCATGGTCTGTTATTTTAGTAGCTCGCAACAATAAGCAGATACCTTCACACCATGGGATACTAAGATATCCAGCATCTCCTAAACCATATTTAGGAAGTCAAACTTTTAGTGTTCCATCGAGTTCATAGGAGTTCTCTGTGACAGATCATTCCTGTGACAGAACTGAAGCCAAAGTTCAAATCTAGCATTTTCACTGCTGGATGATTTGTTTTCTGACTGCATTTATGCTACTTCATTAGTGAACAGATAGCAATAGAAGTTTCCTGGGAGTTCAGTCTTACCCTTTCTAAATGTTGTGTTGCCTAACAGTATTTTTTTCAATGTTTTTGGAAGTGGCTGGTCAGTACAGCACTTAGCTAAGTGCTAGAGGGAAAAGAAGCATTACGACTTGTTGGAAGAATACCCTGTCTACTAAATAATTACATTTCAGAGTAATATTAGGCTACTTTCATATTCGTGGCCAGATTTTGAATAAGACAAAGTCTGGAAATGTTTTTATTTAGATATTTACATTGAGCTGGGTCTCCTACATATTATTTGTTGGCTTGCTCCAGGACTGCAGACTCTCTATGAATCACACTATGAAGCTCTCAAAATGTCAAATGTGAGTCAATATTTCGGGTGTTCATCTGTACAACTCAAGCCAGGTCTTCTTCCAGAAGACTTCTGAAAACTGACTGAAATTCAGCTGGCATAAAAGGTTCAGACTGAACTGCTAAAGTCTGGCCTTGCTGGGGAGATGCAGGTGGATGAAGGACAAGGAAACCCAGAAAAATAAATTATTTCACAAAGATAATTGATCTTATTTCCCTGCTTCTCTATTGGAAAGGGTCTGCCCTTTCTAAAATGCTCACCTTTGTATGGTGATTTGAGTTTGTTTCACAAAAAGGAGAAAGTGGTATTAACTGGGGAGCTTCCCCAGCGTTAAGTGTGAAGAGCTAGGTCTACAAAGTCATAGACAATAGCATAGTACTGCTAATGTGCAAATCATGATAAATATTCTGGGTATTCAGATGTAGCACTGAATTTTCAGCAGATGTTTAAGCCATTGAAAATTGCAAATTTGGAAATGACTGCCAATTAAAAAAAACCTTTCATCTACTGTAATGGCTGTCAATTCATGTTTGAAGAGTTGCTGGGGGGATTTTTTTATGTTGTGATAGGACTCAGGATACTTGTTTTGTCTAATCATCTCTTCTGCTAATGTGTGTGAAGGTTTTATTGTCATTGCATTTTTCAGGGAATGAAGTATATACAGATGATTATCTGTCTTTATCTAGACATGCATCTGACATGGCTTGGTATTAGTCTGTTTGCCTTGAAATTTCATGCTTTCCAATTCTCCTTCTAAAATATCAAGTATAAGATTTAACCCTAAAAAATGTTTATAGAATTACCACTGTGGTAAGTCTTTCTAAATTCTTCACTTCAGAATTGGGTCCCTTCAATTTGTTCTCTCTGTGTTGAGAGTTCTCAGGCAGAGTTCTTTTACTGAGCTTTCGGTGTCAATGAATTTAAGAATGGCAGCTCAGGCCTTCTGCCAAGTCTGTGTTATGGGACTGAAATTGTCACTGTTTTTCTTTGTAGCTGGGAAAGAAAAAAAAAAGTTCAAACTTGAAGCCAAAGTCCCTTTTTGTAGCCTAAATAATTACCCTGGCATAATTTGCCATTTGTACATGGGGCATACATTTTGTGAGAACAGAGCACCAATGGGTTACAGTCCTAAAGAATCCTGGTTCTGTTTTCTCAGTTTATTTCAGCAATCATTTCTCCTGGTCTGTGCCTGAGAACTCAAGCACTCCAGTCATGTGAGGCATCCCTCATATGAGGCCCCAGAAACATGGTGGGATGCCTCACACGACTGGAGTGCCACAAGCAATGGCTACAAGCTCTTCCGGAGGGACAGACAGGGAAGGAGAGGTGGTGGGCTGGCCCTGTATGTTAAGGAATGTTGTGAAAGCTCTGAATTTGAGCACAGTGATGATGAGATTGAGAGTGTTTGGATTAGGTTAAGGGTCAACAAAAGATGATACTGCTGTGGGGGTCTGCTGCAGACCTCCCAAC